>DWHO01005359.1:0-10370 GCA_018247575.1 Eurytides lysithous rurik | reverse complement strand
GCGCGCCCCTTGCTCTCACGGTTTTGGAGAAATCAAGTGTTGCTATTTGCAAAAATTTTTGGCCCACCCTGTATATAGGTTGTTGTTGTAACAAAAGCTATTGCTAATTAGCTTTATTAAGCTATGATAAATAATTAATACTAAGTAAATAGTTGTAATCACTCACACAACTAAAAAACGAGTCAGTCAGGTACAAGAAAATAAGGCGAGAAGTAAATACTAAAATAAAAAAGAAAAATGTAAATCTAAATAATTTAAAATGTGTTCTTGCTTATAAAAATAATCACTTTAATTTGGAATTTTTGGTACTTTTCACTATAAAACTTACTCTTAAGCTGTTTTATGAACCAAGTTTTAATACTAATAATATATACATAGATCAGTATAATATATTTTTATAGTTATTTTATTAATTTTTAAGTTGAAACGTAACCAATTAGAAAGCAAGGTATAATTAATAATGAATATACACTAAATTGTATTACCCTATTTTTTTATTGAATTTTTCAGTTATATAAATTCATTGTCCAAACAAGACCGATAATTTTTATGCCGCTTCTTTTTATGACAGATCTATACAGAAGTTGTCAGTACTCGTAGATAAAAAAATTCTTGAAACAATCCTACATTCGATTCTACAACTCTAACTTAACCAAATAAATAACTATCTAAATAAACAATCCTCGTTTAAGGAACCCAACAAAAGTTAATTATAAACAACACTAGTCATTCTACTGAAAATTGTATCTGAGGTATTAGCAAAAATCGAAGTATTTACATGCATTTGCATGAGATTTATAAACAGTTCGTATTTCAATCACTTATGACAACCAAACGAATAAATTAATTTTAAAAATTTCATTTCGTGCTATCCCAACTATTAGAACAGTGCGTATTCTACTGATGTGTTTCATAGGTAAGCAATAAATTGGATATAAAGAAAATATTATCCCACTATCTCAGCAGTGGGCAACACCATCACTGAACTTCCGGTGAAAAATACAGGATGTGGAAGGATGAATCTTAAATAATGTTATTTCTTTTCAAGATTTATTTCCCTTCACGAAGACATTAAAATAGTAAGAATTATTTTCTAATTATCTCCTTAAAATAATCAATTCTCATCTGACATGATATAATATATACTGTATATTGTCTAGAAACAAATATTAAATATATTACTCATATTCTTGCGCTGTCATAACGCTAAATAGAATATAAATAACGTCAAACTAATCTTTTTTCTTCTTCGGCTATCAGTGAGTTTCCCTATGTCGTACAGAAAGACATTCGGACACTTTTAACGCTATAGATCTCCCGGGGAGTGGCGTCGGACGGCGCGATATTGCTTCGTAGTTGGATTTCCAGTTAACTTTGCAGTTGAAATTGAAATTCCATTAAGTAGATTGCTTTTTAGAGTGTCGACTCCACGCCCGGGATTTAATATCGGATAGTTATGCATTATTATTGGTCATTATAACTTATTTCAGCTCTCGGCTCTGCAGCTGTGAATTTTCAGTTCACACTTCGTTATTATATAGAGCTGTGGTATTAAAGAGAACTATGAGATTATAATAATACCATGGGACATCTCACACTAGGCCATTGAATCCCAAAATAAGCAAAAACTGTACAATGATAATCTTACGACGGATATTCATACTTCAATATTTTAAATGCATACTTAGATAGATATTTACACCCAGATTACGATGGTAGACACGCAGCTGAATTGACCTGTTCGAACCGAATAAGTACCAAGATCTCATAGAAAATCGGCGTAAAGTGGAAGTGTTTTTGCTTCCATGTTTCGTCCAGTGAGTGAGGTAGCCGGTGGCCCGCTCCCTCCCTTCCCCTTCACCCTTCTCTCACTCCCTTCCCTATTACTTTCTTTATTCCTTCCCCCCTTCCTCTCCCTCTCTCCTCCTGCCTCAATTTTTCACTCCTCCCTTAAAGGCTGGCAACGCATCTGCGTGTTTCGTAATGCTGCAAATGTCCATGGGCGGTGGTGATCACTTACCATCAGGTGAGCTGCTTGCTCGTTTGTCAGCCAAATCCATAAAAAAAAAACTGCCAATTTGAAGCATTTTTTTAATATAATTAATTTGCACAAATATACAGCACAGAGCCGAGCAATTTTGAAACAGTTACAGTTCAAAATAATTTTGTTTTGGTGTAGGAGGCAAACGTGATCACCTGATAGTAAGCGATCACCGCTGCCCCATGGACATTCGCAACATCGAATGATTTGAAGATGCGTTGGCAGCCTTTGAGCTAGGATTTTTTGGAGGGAGGAGGGTAGTGATAGAGGGAGGGGAGGAAAGAGGACTGGACCGTCGGCCACGTCACTCATCGGATGAAACGGGCAAGCGCAAAAACTTCTACTTTACACTGATTTTCTGTGGTAAATGAGGCCGTAGTGCTGACCCGGTTTGATGCATTAGCTGCTGTGTGGCTCTACCATCAAAAAAAAAAACTTGATCGTTCTTCTCACAGCTTAGAACTAGCTATTTAGATGTCGCTTGTAAAACCAATATTCTGAAGAGTCTTTTTATCTTTTTATTCCTTTATTTTTAGAACAGCATAGATATTTTTCCGATAGAATCTGTAATTTTTCAGGATCTTTACTTAATGTTGCAAGGCTTGATTTTTTAACGGGCCTATTCTCTGTTGCATAATACCTGCTGGTTATTTATGTTTAACTTTAAGAAAGTGACAACGGCGCAGTCGTATTGTAAGCAGGGCGTTCTTATTTTTCTTTGACTCATAAGTTTGGTAAAATTCAAATTTCACAATATAGTTACTTTGCCGGCATTAATTATTGTTGATACAATAGGTTTGATCAACCATATGATGTTAAGAGCGTAACATAGCATTGCGTAAAAAGGTTTTTAAATAAAAAGGTCGCATTTTAATAAATAAGCGTTATATTGACAAAACAGTACATTATAATATTTTCATTTCGAGACGAAACATATTGATAGAGATTGGCGCTAGAAATGTTTGCTCGTTGCTTCTGTACACAACTAACTTTACACCTATTGCTTATTTAATTATTCATCTTGTATTACCTTATGATTTATATTACACCATATACCATCATCTTTACCGCATGCACACATTGAACTAAATTATTTAGAAGAAATATTTAAATTACTTTAAATTTATGTACATTGCATTGTTCGATACCACAGAAAAAACCATCGTTTCTGTATTCGTATCACCATTTTTATGACCTGAAAACAAATACTACAATTATTATTTAAAAAGGTCTAAAACAAAGTGGATTGTAATAACAGGACTATTTTCTTACGATGAACAATTATTTACTATCAGTGTTCGGTGTAATCCGAGTTTAAATATCTAAAATAGCTTTTTATCTATTACAAGGACAGTCAAAGTTAAAAAACATGTATGTTACCAAGATTTTGTTAAAGCACCACTAATGATTTAGTGTTTTAACTAGCTTATTCTATCCTGTTTCACACTGAAAGATATTCTAACTTTTGAAAATTAAAACAAAAATTGAATCGTGATGAAGTCCTGTTGAAATATAATTTATGTATTTTTATCGTGGAATAGATGACAAAACTTACTAATAGATAGAGTTAAGACGAAAAAAAAAACATTTTTGTTGGAACATTAGGATATTGTTTGGATATTTGGTTTCAACTTCTATTAACACTGATTTTAAAGCTGATATTAAGAAATAACCACTGAAGCATATTTCAGCTACGACAAGAAATAAATAATCGACAGCTTGAGTTCACATTTGATGTTATGACAAATAGTACAATTTTTTTTAAATAGTCGAGGATCCGTATAGTTTGCGTATCTATTTCGTAGTTCGATGCAGCTTTGCTTTTGATTATGGCTCAACAAGGTAATTAAATTTTAACTATGGCACGACAGTAATTAATTTGAATTTAGCTTTGTATAATGCGTCATGCGTCGATGATGAGCCGACGTCTCATAATTCTGTTATTCGTTTCGCCGATAATAAAAGAGAAATAATATCATACTAAAGATTATTTCTCTTTTATTATCAGTAAAGCATAACAAAATGACTAACACAACTTTTATATGGTCTAGGCCGTGTCTTATCGAGAGTTTGCATTGACGAAACATTCACAAAGTCATGTTTAAATCTCTGTGACGGTACATATAAGAGCTTCCGCCATGTAAATATAGCGTCCATTTTTGTCACGAAGAATACGTCAAATATGTTTTGTTTTATGTGATTTCAATAGTTTTTTTTTTTTTTTTTAATTCTGAACCAACAGTTAGATGCAACCGACAGACAGCTTTGTCTTTAAAATGAGTCAATTATAAAACTAATTTTTACACTAACGAGAACTGATATAGAATTTAAGTTACTGTTTAATTAATAATATCTTATATATCTGAAAAAATACATAATATAATATAACATTTGTTCAGATATATAAATATGGACGACATTTTTAGTTTATTCAAAACATTTTATGTAATATTGTATGTAAGTATGTTCAATACAAAATTGAAATCTCAAAAACAGTAAATATTATTTGACTGAGACACAGAGGCTAAAATAACGCAGCGAAATGTTGCAAGTTTTTTAGCATTGCTATTCTACTTTCGCTCCAACCTCACTTGAATTGAACGCAGCCGAGTCAACGAACTTTGTGCATGGTATAACGTTGTAAAAAATGCAGCGTAGTTTGAAACGAGCGATCTTTTTGTTTATATCATCATACCCTTTGGCCGCAATTTACGTAAGTGCTCCTGAGGCGAATATATTTTTTTTTAACTTTGAGGTACTTCAAATAATTGCTCAAACGATTATAAGTGCTTACGTGCTTGTAAATTAGTTTTTTTTAGATATTTTGTATACAAAACAGATTATTGCACACAAGTCTTGTAGTTATAAAATATTTAATGGGGTTTCGATGGCGATAGTGGAATTAAAATTAAAAAAAGTAGGTTTAATATAGCATCGGCACGGCAATAGTATTAATAAATTCATTATAATATTTAATTGTGAGAATGATCTGAATGTCACTTTGCTACTTTTTTTATTGCTAGAGAAAAAAGAAGGCGAACTACTCCTTCGTGTCTCAACCTCGACATCCTTGAAAGTTTAAATAATTTTTACTATCGACAATATATCTAACTTCAGTTGAGTTGCTTATGTCCTACAGACGTTTAGAAGGTTAAAAACGCGTTCTGTGGAATCCTTAGAATCATCCATTTACTTACCGAAAACCCTACGCAAATATAATTCCGACGCCCCACAATATGAGAAGTATAACGGCGACCACAAACAATATTGAGATTATAGCACTAATGATCTTGCAGAACAGGTTACACACGCAACTGAAACATAATAGAGCGACCCATTAAACATTATGAGCATTTTACCAAACATACTTGTACTAGGCGTACTAGGATCTTAATTTTCAATTGCTTACGTGTATTTAAATCTCAACCTTAACGTCGTTAGAACAAGATAAATATTTTCATTATAACAGAGAGACAGCAAATATATATAGTCTATACATATAGAAAACGTATCCTAAAATGTGCTTACTATCAGTGAAATATTTCCGCGTATCATTTAGAATTATACACATGATATTGTTTAATCGTAAACATCGTGAGTAAACTGCCTATGAACAATATAACACAGCTACCTAATGATTATTTTAAAAGTATTAGTCATTAATACTTAGAATTGTATAATAACATTTATTAAATTATCTTTATTATCTTATCTAAACAGGTCGTTCAGCCACGGTGCAGGGCAATCTTATGACGATTTATTTTGTGTGAAATTTGTATACACATACTTCGGAATGTGATACTACGGTACGACGTGTTCCAAACATTAATCGTATTAAAGACAATCCATGAGATATTCAGAACGTCTTATTTTATACAATTTGTGACATTCATTAAAAGGCGATAAAGAAATATTACAAGCCGCAATATTAATTGAATTTCTACAGGAATATGCAGATTGTTTTCCGTCGTTAAAAGCGTTCACACTAAGATTTATAGTACTTACCACATTTTGATTTTGTTTCTTGCTTTCTGTTTGGTCACTGGCACCTTCTCCAGTACGTGAACACGACTGGCAGCACAAAGCGTTTCGTATGTATTGCCAAAGAATCTGACGTTCTAAGTTATTTATCTTTGGTTATCGTACCTTTGAAAATTATCTGTCGGGATCGATATGGTCGGTTTTGTCACTAGCTTGTGTCGGCATGGATGATTCACTGATTTTACTACGTGAGGTAAAGCGATGCTGAATTTGAAGCAGAACGCGACGCGATATTAATTTAGCCTACATAATACGTTATTTGTGAATATTTTACGACCCCTTCACGCCCCGTGTAACATCGTAAAGGGAACTTCATAGAGGAAGTTTTACAATGCGCTTGTTTATGAACGTTAAATATGAATATAAAATTTTCACGTACCCGAAACACTAAATGTGCACGCTTCGTTATATTGCATTGCAAATCATAATTAACTTTCATAACTAACGCTACATACAAAATTAATGTAGCAAATTTGAAACATTGTTGCAAGCATACACAGTGTTGGAAATAGCTACATTATAAAATATTGTTTGTGTCGTAGTGGCCGTTTTTCTTATATTACGATCAAAACTATTATAATCTGTAATCTATGGTATGGTACATGGTAGAGGATGTACTCTCTTTTATCGTTTAGAATTAGTATTTTTATTAAAATTAAATGAAATGAATCATTAAATTCTGTAACGTTATTGTGCACACAAGAAATAATTAAACATTTTTTAACTTACCCATATGCATGCACGCATAATTATTTAAATTGCCATACGATTACCGAATGACTTTTTTAAAGGTTTTAACGTACTTAATACTATTGCGTTCTGAATTTGTTTAATAATTCAAGATCAAGAGGAATAGAGGTGATTTAATTTTTTTTCGATCATCAGTATTGTGCTACATTGAATAGAAAAGAGACTCGATTGAATAATATGTTTTTTGGAGGCATTAGTGATAAAAGGTCGAGGAAAAAGTGTTAACAAAAGACAAGTTGATTTGAACACTTTTGTGATGAATGGTTTATTCTTATTTCTTCCATCAATCATCTGTACAATTGATGATGATGTAAAAGTTAAACTGTATTAGGTAAAATATAAAGAATATGTTCTGTTTAATGAACGTGCTTAAGTGACATTTTCGTGCATTTATTTATTCTTAGGACCAAAGTAGTAAAAAGGAGACTTTTCCACTTTTATCGTTGTTTCTTGCTGTCTGGTCGTATTTGCGTTTCTTTGACCGAAATAGTGAACTTTTTGATTTGTTATATTTTAGTAAGAGAAAAATATTTTCGGTTTAAATTTTTAAATGTCAACGGACCCACAGTTTTTTTTTATTAATACAGAGAACATGCAAAATTAAATTCTGCCGCCAGACAAAGTTTGTTTTGGAAAGCTTTAATTAAAATAGAATCCATAGCGATAGACGCTCAAGCAGTCAGAACTCAAAGTTAAGCAGTTTGCTGTTTGTTTTAGCGAACTTGGACAGTAAAGTCGCAACTCAAACAAACTGGCGACTGAATGAAGGACCGTACTGTAAGTAATATGAAAGTTTGATTTAAGGACTGGGTTTGTCCTAAACCTTGTTGAAAGATATTAGGATTAAATGTGACACATATGCCTACACCTATTATACCATTTTGCTATTACCTATTTTACTATTTTGTATTGTCGCGCACGACGAATATAAAATACAGTAAGATTTTAGAGAATACCATTTGATAATTAACAAATTTAATAAAAAAAAAGATAATACATTAAAGAGATTTGCGGATATCTAAAATAAATATATGTACACACATACACGCACGCACGCATGCACGCACACATGCACGCATACACACACACGCACACACGCATACGCACACACGCATACGTGATTTTACAAATAACAAATATTTGTAAAATCACGTATTTGACACGAATTTCACGGCCAAAAAACTGTATTTATTAATGAACATAGAGTATACCTCTTTGTTTATTAATTCTCTCTTTGTTCATTTCTCATAGAAATAAACCTCTTTTAATTGATTTCGACCACTGGACTAGACTAACACATTGATACGTGCAAGAAAAAGAAAACCGAGCCAATGAAATCCGATTTATTTTTAAGAAGCGCGAAATAAAACGATCTAGCTTAAGGTTCAAATTAGGAATTATTCATGAGAGCAGTCTGAAATAATTCCGGATCATGTTAAACTTATGACAAATGCTTAAAGTTGGACCCGGAGTTATCTTGGTGCAAAAATATTCGCATTGCGAACACTAAAAGTGGATATTCGGACAAATATCTCTTGCAATTTGTTAAGTACCGAAAGTTATTATACTGATATACGGGCTTTAGCCGTAGAATTTGGTATTGGTGTTGGAGAAACTCAAATATCAATGCAGGAAGACTCGTAACTAGCGCTCACTTTGAACGAACTTCGCATCTGTTGACAATAGCGCTGCAAAACTTAGTTTCGTTCGCGGTTCTATAAGTTTCAGTTCACCAGTAATATGTTTCTTTAGTGTCGGAATTGTCGGATCAGCTTCAACAAATTTTTAATTGTATTTTGATAATTTTTAACGGGTCCCTTTTATGAAACCTGTAAGTAATTCACTTCGAACTTAGATTATTATTACACTACAAAGTTTTATTGTTAGTTATTTAGTAAAAAATATTATTTTCGGTTAGTATATCGTGTATATATGTATTACCTCCGTGGCCTAGTGATATAGGCCCGCGCTTTACATATCGGGGTCGTGGTCGTGGGTTTGAATCTTCCGGAGGGTAATGATTTTGTGCCGTTATTCTTAGTTTGGTTAGGGCATTACGGGCCGATCACCCGATCGCCTGAAAAGAAAGATGATCCATGCATTGGATGGACATATAAGAACTCGGTCCAGGCTTTTTGTCGATGCCATCTAGCAGTAGCTTGGAGATGTCGTTATTAAGAGGCCGGTTTAATGCGCCTTTGCGCCTAATTTCTCTCCGGTCGTGTCGATTATCCGTCCCATCGGGCTATGAGAGTAAAAGAAGAGTAAGTGCACCCGTCTGCGCAAACGCTTGTTCTCTATTATATATCCTGCGCACTTCGCCGATCTGCCGCCATGTTAATTTCCAATATTTTTAGGAGTGCTTACTATTAAGCTTCTTCGGACCGACTACCTGTGGAAAGTCAAAGTTTCCCACTGGTTTGATGGGCCAACTATTACAGTTACTCTTGTGGGAGTATATGCATTAACAAATTTGTGTAGTGGGTATCCATTTGAACTATATAGATGTAGATGTACGCTGATACATATAGATGAACGCTTGTATACCGTGTTTGAAAGCGAGGACAACGTTATGATCATACCGATACCTTTGTTCCTTGGTGCGTCCTGAAACTGTTGTTTCTTGCGTGTATATCTGATCTCGTCGACGGGATTACGTGTGCGCCGTTCCTTAACAGAGGCGGTTGATTTTTGTTCGTGAATTGTCGCGTTTATATCTAAAGTGTTTTTGTTATATAAAATGTTTTTTTCCGTTATATATTTAAAATTTGCAAAATTCGTTAAATTTAAGTCTCTGCATCTATAAACTATTTCAGGCACATTGTTAACAATCTTTTTTGAATCGTCTAAGAATTCTCTCTGTGTATACACATTTGAATACCATGGCCTCACAGAAAATCGGTGCAAAGTGGAAGTGTTTTTGCTTCCGCGTTCCATCCGGTGAGTTAGGTGGCCGGGCCCATCCCCCTCCCTGCCCTCTCTCACTACCCTTCATCCCTCTTCCTCCATACCCTCTCCCCTTCCGCTCCCTCTTCCCACTCATTTCTTCCTTCCTCTTCCAAAAAAATTCCCCCCCTTAAAAGCTGGCAACGCATTTGCAAGTTATATGCTGCAAATGTCCATAGGCGGCAGTAAGTACTTACCATCAGGTGAGCCGTTTGCTCGTTTGTCCATAAAGAAAGAAAGAACACATGTGTGTGTGTGTGTGCTCGGTTGCCTCACAATATATACTTTTGTCTCCAAAACGTGAAGAAATCCTTCATCGGCCTTAGTATAAAATTTCACAAATGTACCTTGGTTCATTGATCCAAAGTGACGGTGATATTGACCGGGACGTGAGGAACAGGATAAGTGCACGGTGGATGAAGTGGCGACAAGTTTCAGGTATTACCTGTGATCGCTGAATGCCCCTGAAGCTTAAAGGGAAAATTTGTAAGGTCACCATGTATGGATCTTGGGGATGTTGGGCAACCAAAGAGTCGGATGAAAGAAGACTACACGTGGCAGAGATGCGAATGTTAAGATGGATGTGTGGAGT
>DWHO01005358.1:0-10370 GCA_018247575.1 Eurytides lysithous rurik | reverse complement strand
CTCTTTTAAAATGTCGTTACAGTATTACCTTAATACAATAATATCTATCCCACATACGAGTCAATCAACTATATTCCTCGCATTTTGATCCACCAGAAGCTCTTGGACATTATATAACTCTTATTATATATTATCCTCATATGTGTTATAATTGTAATTGTCTTTCGATCGATATGTAATCAATTAAACAACATTAAATTCCTTTATCCGTGAAACGAATTGTTAGTTTTAATAATAAATCTTTTACAAAGTTTTAAATAGTAAGTCTTTTAAAACTGGTCTGCGGACACGAGCGAATTTAAAGCTATTTAAGAGGCTACTGAGGTTTCATTAATTGAAAAGTCAGAGCTGTGAATAACCTCCTCGTGTTCGTGTTAAGGGGCGCGGTGCGGTTACCACGAGAAGCGACTGCTGCACCACCTGTTGGACCATTATAACGTGCTTGAGCGGCCCGTGGTCAACGAAAGCGATCCGCTGCAGCTCTCCTTCGGCCTCACGCTCATGCAGATCATCGACGTGGTAAAAACAATTCGCCATTTTAATCTACTTATTCTGTCCTATCTATTGATTTGATTTGATGAAACGATGTTCAATCCTAGGGGCTATATTAAGCTTCGCCGGCGTACCGAACCCGTAACAGTACTTTGTTTCCACGACTTTGATTGACCCGACAACTGCGGGGCCAGCTATAAGAAATATTTAGCTGATCCTCCGTCTGGTTTAACTAATTCGATATTGTTTAAATAAAATTTTTAGCAACGAAGCAACATTAATATGTGAACCCATGAGGATTTTTTACGTAAAACTTTATTAATCAAATCTAGCTCGACTCAAATATCCATTTCATAAATTAGTACTCGTAAACTATTTGCCTTTTTTACGATACAACTATTCACAGCAGTATATAGTAGTATTTCATATGCATTCAGCATATGAAATACTACTATAAAATTTAAATTTCTAATGATTAATCTATAAGCTAGTTATAATAAAATATAATATCTCGGCGAATCTACAAGAAATGTACCCATTGCGTGGGAGATATTATAGTATACTAGTTTAATTCAGGCACTCACTATTAGTTTAATCTTATACCCCGATGAAACGGATGCTCGACACGATCAGACTTTTTGAATGCCCATCCGACGCATGGATCATTTTAATTTTCATAATGCTCACGTGAGATTCAAACCCAAAACCTACAATTTACGGTGCGCGGACTTAGACCAACAGGCTCCGAAAGCAGTTAGCCAGTTATATAAGATGTAGTTGTAATACTTTAATCAAAAATGTAAAAGATGTTTAATGCAAACAAAGTAACTTGTTCCCCAGGACGAAAAGAACCAGCTATTAATAACGAACATCTGGCTAAAACTGGTACGTATAGCTTTAGATATAGAAAAACAAACTAATATTTATAAAACAAATACTTAAATAATTAGACTACTTTAACAAAATACCTATAAAGACATTATCAAACAAGAGATTTAATTTATGTAACAATAACTACTTATACTATTTATCCAATTTTCACTACATATTTACTTTGTAGATGAAATAAAAATCAACAATAGATTGTAATCACAAATCTCAAACTTTACAATATTTTAGCATAAAAATTCCGTTTTATAAAAGTATAAAATATTGTACGACATTTCTTTAGTATTTCTATGTACAACATATTACATTCTAGAAAAAGAGTTGAAGAAACAGCACTATCTTAAATCTTTGACAACATAAATTGTTTTTCATTTTCCCTTTTGTTACGAAATATTAAATTTTGACACTAACAGTAAAATAAGTCAAGTTTAAAAGTCAGTTAATATAATATGATGATCCCTTCAGCAATAAATACTTCTTTCATATCACTTTTTTTACACTATTGGTGATGAACACTTGCTTATTTCTTTTATGCTTGGTTTTACTTTACAATTTGTTTAATGTGATGAATTTCGGTATATGTCCAAAATTATTTACGACATTAGACTTTTCTTCGTTCATAAAAAAAAACAATTATTATGCTCATTTTTCTTAGGAATGGAATGATATGAACTTAAGGTGGAACACTTCGGACTTTGGTGGTGTCAAAGATTTGCGAGTTCCGCCTCACAGGTTATGGAAACCTGACGTTCTCATGTATAATAGGTAGGTTGATTTTAAAATCAGAAAAGGTTTTTCTAATTACTAGTTTACTCATGTATGTTGCCATTCCTCACGAATGTTGATCAGATTCCCTATTTAATATTGCATCATTTTCATTAAATTCTACGCCATGTCATCCTAATTGAGATTTTTTAACTCCACAATGATATATTAACTAGTTTTTTTTTTAATCTATTCCCCGCTATTGTTATTTTACAAGCTGACTTACTTTTTACTCAATACTTTACCAAACTCATATTTTCAAAATTCTTTTCTATATTTCAACTTATCACACTTTCCACTCTATAAATACCAAGTTCCACTTTACTAATAAATGAATTCTAAGTTAATTATCTAAATGTTACGTTAGTGTTTAAAAATTTTATTTAAATTGTAATTAATAAAATTCTATTTGATAAACCTATAATGAATAAGAAAAATTTATTTAGTAGTCTTAGTTTGTTTTTTAATATAAATTAAATACTAAATGAATGTTCTTTGCAAAGCGCGGACGAAGGATTTGATAGCACATATCCGACTAATGTGGTGGTTCGTAACAACGGCTCATGCCTTTATGTGCCTCCTGGTATCTTCAAAAGCACCTGCAAAATTGATATCACTTGGTTCCCATTCGATGATCAACGGTGCGAAATGAAATTTGGCAGTTGGACTTACGATGGATACCAAGTAAGAGATATTCTGATAAGGATAAAATTTTGTAGTAGGTAAATAAATGTCGCATTTAAATATTATTTCTGTTTTTAGCTTGACTTACAATTGCAAGATGAAGCAGGTGGCGACATAAGCAGTTTCGTAACGAATGGTGAATGGGAACTTATAGGTAAACTAACTGGCAGCCGTGTTTTAACTGTCTATTTGTGGATTCAAGAAGTAATCATAATCTTTTGGTCCAAACAGGCGTTCCAGGCAAACGAAATGAGATCTACTACAATTGCTGTCCTGAGCCATACATTGATATTACATTTGCGGTTGTCATTAGACGGAAAACGCTGTATTATTTCTTCAATCTTATAGTACCCTGCGTATTAATCGCCTCCATGGCTCTTTTAGGGTTTACATTGCCACCTGACTCTGGCGAAAAACTATCATTAGGTAATTTTTAATACTTACATAATATACATTTTAAGTTCCAATATTTTAAACTGTCTGTCTACATATTTTAAATATGCATATTTCACAGGCGTGACCATTCTGCTATCGCTGACAGTGTTTCTGAACATGGTAGCTGAGACAATGCCAGCGACATCAGATGCAGTGCCACTACTGGGTACATATTTCAACTGCATCATGTTTATGGTGGCATCATCTGTTGTGTCAACAATCCTAATTCTAAACTATCACCATCGGCACGCAGATACACACGAAATGAGCGATTGGGTATGTTTACTTTGTCTCCATCGTCTTTAAAGCATACTCTTGGTCTTTACTGCTTGTACATTATATTGTTATTAACAGAATGAGCATTTGCTATGTTATTACCTAGATCCGGTGCGTGTTTCTCTACTGGCTGCCGTGGATTTTGCGCATGTCGCGACCGGGCTCGGCGACAACCCCACCGCCGTCACGCGCCCCTCCACCCCCAGATCTGGAGCTGCGTGAGCGCTCCTCCAAGTCGTTGCTAGCCAACGTGCTCGATATCGACGACGACTTTCGCCACGCGCACGCGCAGCAGCCATCCTGCTGCCGCTACTACAGGTCCCTCGACGATCTACACGAACACTACTCACCGTAAATAGAACGGTTACAATATTAAGCCCCCGCCTGAAACGTTCCGCAGTACACCTGACCCGAACAGCTTGTATGACAACATTCGCTCATTTAATGTTCATATTTCTATTTTATAGATCAAGTCGCTCTATCTTTCTTAGAAAGTTTATCATGGGTCACGGTTCAATCTATTTCATTTTTATCGGCATTACTCCCGTAGTACCCCTGGATCCTCGGCCCACCCGTAGGATAGGGTGCAATGTTGCCTCATTGCTATAATGTCATTCCTATTGCAGGGGTGGGGAGGAAAATGGCGCAGGTCTAGCAGCGCACAGCTGCTTTGGTGTCGACTACGAGCTCTCGTTGATTCTAAAAGAGCTGCGAGTCATTACAGATCAGGTATAAACATGTGCAGTAACTTAACATACTCACTTTTGAAATTACATAAACGAACAGATTCTTTCGAACAGTTTCTGACCAACACCTCCTTTACAGATGCGCAAAGATGACGAAGATGCGGACATTTCGCGCGACTGGAAATTTGCCGCCATGGTCGTGGACAGACTGTGCCTTATTATCTTTACCCTGTTCACAATCATTGCCACGCTAGCCGTGCTGCTGTCCGCGCCACACATCATGGTGTCGTAGCGACCCGCCCGCTTGCGGCTCCGCATGCGTAACGTTCTGTGATACCCCGAATACTTGTTAAGTTGTGATGTGCGATATGGTGCAGGCGCAGAAGCCGCGTCGTCGAAGTTGCCGCCGCCCGCCTCCGCACCAGCACCGCCCTATAGTATATAAGTTACCGCAGACTGCCATTCCTAAACGCTCAACCGAATACTGCCTACCCAAGTAATGTCCCTAAACACATGAGCGGCTAATAACTCTATTGTCAGAACTAAGATGATGTTGGTTATTTGAATAAACTCGTCTTTAATAAGCAATAATAGTCGTACACCGACAGCCAGCATTCCTATGATGAGTGGTTCCGATTAGACGTTCGGTTCCAAGATCAGTCAGCTAAATCGTGGCCTTATTTGGCCCAGCGCTTATTGAAGTCCACGCTAGAATAGTCGCCGTCTCAAACGACCGCAGCAAAAACTATAGCTGTGGCCGGTTTTGAAAATGAGCACAAAAACGTCTTCCTTCTTACCGTTGAATCATCTGTCGCAATTAAAATTTAAATAAAAAAGTTTGTTAGATTTTTCTTGAATGATAAATTCTATGTACAGTTTAAGATTTGGGCAATAAAGCGTCGGCCCTTTGTTTCATTCTTGTTCGATTCCGTGAATCGTGGTTATAATCCCTAAGTTTATTTTCGGATGTATTTGTCCCCGTAGCTAGTATAGAACTTTACAAACAATGTTGATTCAATTGGTACAGGTTGTGATATGCCTCGTTGTGAACGGGACGATATTGTTATTAAATGGTCAAATATCCATGGCTAAATAGCTTAATAAAAACGTTCGTTAAAAGTTGTAGATTAACAAGACTTTATTTTATTAAATTCATACCTGGGTCTTTCGGAACGACTTATACAACTAATTACGTTGGTACGTACTCCTTTCGATACGTTCATAGTGCTGAAACAATATTAACTTTTATGGGAAGATTATCTTTTTTATAAAGGAGTTGTTCAAATTATTGTATTACTTTGGGTATAACATGTTATCTTTGTTAAGCAAAATTCACAATCATCGCCATGTTTTGTTCATCATAAACATTGCTGTACTCGCTGTAAACCAAACAAGATAATTGTTGTAAAACAATGTTTATCTTAGAATCATCTATTAACTAACCGCTCATATTCCATCTATTAGTTCATCAACATAGTTTATTTTTATTTTTATAGAATGATGAAAATATTGTAAGCCTCTTAAAAAGAAAACGTCAACGAAGAAGGAACTGCGTGGGTATAATACAACGGAAATAGAATGTACCCACGCAAAGGTCCTAAAGATTGTTTTGTTTTTTCGAGGCGGTGCTGTCAAATTTTCATGGGCATTCCTTTGGAAGTTGCGGAGCGTCTGTGATTATTGGCCCAGTGTTTTCACCTTCTTTTTATCCCAGTCCTTATTCATTGTTATAACTTATCTAATCAACCACAAAAGCGGTTGTGCTCGACGGTAGTCTCAGCACATATGTTTGTATCGCGTCAAAAGATACTTCGTATTCGATAGTGTTTATATGTGCGATTCTACCGTCGACATTGGGATGAATTGCTCTTCCCTAAATTTGTTCAATTGTTAGGGTTAACACTCTGAATTGCACTTTGTTTATTAAATATAAATGAATACAAATTCCGTCGTTTCATTCCTTATAATCTACTTTGTAACAATGGCTTCGCCCCTTTTTCAATGTGAGGGTGACCTATATTCCCAGGGAGACATTTACACGCAGTCATTTGGCTCCGTAGCTGAAGACAATCGATGCTATCCCGAGGGATAACTCGCACATGCGCTCTGAGCGCGATCAGAATAATGTTTACTTCCAAAAGTACTATATAGGTGCACTGCACCAAACTCCTTCACGTTATTATGTCACAAAGCACATGCATGCACATTTAATATAAAATGATAAACCTCTCACAGACTTAAAATAATTATTAACTTATCGAAATAATATTGATAAGTGAGTGTGGTTAATAATTACTATAAAATTAAAACTACGAAGTATTTTATTGCAGGTCAACATAATTTTGATCAAGCGACAACACTTTTGAGAATGACTCAAAGTGTAAGTACTGTAATAGTGTTTTTAATAAATTATTCTTTATAGCTATGGACTAAGAACTAAACTGATAAGAATATACACAAAATCCGATATCCATTTCTATATAGTTATACAATTGTTAATACCGGTATATGTGTTTAATAGTATAAGTATACATAATTGGAAATCCTTTCAATCCTTACCTACTGCCATATAATAAGTATCAATCTCTTGGAAAATAATGAAAAATTATTGTTTCTCGAAAAAAAACCGGCTTCTTTTAATACAGTGATCATGTTAAAGAACAATAGTATTTATACATAAACAGAATAATAAAATTGATTGATAATAGTAATATTATTTACACAAGGCGAATAAAGTACTTTGGTAGATTACTTACACAATTGCTCATTTACATGAGTGTTAGCATACATTTAAAAATAATTATTTTGATATTGCCATTTAAGAAACAACCGATTCAGCGTTAATAGTCTATTTTTGCAGACAGTAAAATGCATTTCGTAATTTTACTTTCATCTTATTAGATGCAACTTAACAACAACTAGACACAGTTCGTTTCATACTAGTGATATACGGATACCCTCCTTCGTTCCAAACCCTCCCCATCCCAAAAATTCCCCTCATAAAGGCTGGCAACGCATTTGCTTTTAATAGTGCAAATGTCCATCTTCAACATTGATCAGTAACATCAGATGAGCCACTTGCTCGTTTAAAGCTACTCCTAAAAAGAACAAGTATTTAAACACGCTATTATTCTTCGAGAACTTTGAAAATCATTATTACGTTATACGAAGAATGTAATTCTTATTATAAAAGTTAACTTTCAAAGGATCATTCGGAATTTTTAAACTTTATTTTAATATCTAATAATGCTATAGGCAAAGAATGAATTTAAGGTTGCGTTCTGATAAATCAAGTTTTCATATCCGTTGGTCGGTATTTTTGAGAAATCATTCGCTTAATAAAAATTTGGCACTAATATTTTAAAGATAAATTAAAAAAAGGAAAGAGGAAAGAAACCTGTACAACGTAAATAAATAAAATTATATTGACATTTTCTATTTCCTTGAAATTTATAATTAGATAAACACACATATATTGTTTAATAGAAATCGACGACAAATGTATTATATATGTACTAATTTTACCACCACATATGGACATAGATAACCTCAAGGTTACAGCTACAATTTCAATCCTTGGGGAGTTTTTATTATTTATGGTAATAAGTTCAATGTTCTCCATTCGATAATAAAAAAAAATTATTTTAAACATTTTAGACAAATTCTGTCTAAAAAAGACAAATTTTGCGACGACCACAAAAACTATCTTAAACTACAACTTAAAATTTTTCGGTAATAAAATAAAAAGCATTTTTAACACACGCGATAGGTTAAAAGAAAAATTCGTAACGCCGAACTCTATTCGGATACGAGCTAGTGATTCGGCGCGAAGCAACGAGACGCGGCAAATGCGTCAGTTCTCGGCGCCATGAGGGCCGGGGCGCGCGGGCCTCTGCTAACCGTAGCACTTCTTGCCATTATATATTCAGGTACACAAAATCTTTAAGATTCAACGTTATAATCACAGCGAGAACGTTTCTAAAGTTTTTTGGTTACAGTGTTATAACCCCGAGACTTTTCAATACAGATACACTAATTAGAAATCAATTGAAGCTTAAAAGCGGTCATATCACGCCCACCGATGAAATTATTTTGCTATATCCTAATTTAAAATGTTATTTGCAATTATTTTATTAAATACATATAATCTATGCAAACGAAGTGTTATAATTTTTCAAAGATTAAGAAGCAGAAATACACTATATATGTCGCAGAATTGCGATTTTATCCCGCTAGCTCCTTATTGATCCGTCACCGCATCACCGTAGTATGTATCAAACTTCGGCACTAGGTGGTGGAGATAATGTTAAATATAATGTAATCGTATCGATGTACATATAATGTATTGTCATCATGTGGAAATCTTAGGTCTGGTCCTTCTTTTATAAATGGGATTTTAAATTATTGGCACATTTTTCTAGCATGGTGTTCGGAAGACGAGGAGCGCTTGGTCCGCGACCTTTTCCGCGGATACAACAAACTCATCCGCCCAGTCCAGAACATGACGCAAAAAGTAGACGTTCGCTTCGGCCTAGCTTTTGTGCAACTTATCAATGTTGTGAGTAAACCGAATCAAATTTAACAATCAATTGACATTTGCAATTCTGCGTACGTTCTGCAATTGAAAATCCAATACCGACAACACAAATTCTTATATTGCTTAAGACCATGGTTATTGTTTTATTAAACTCGATGCTTAAAACATGCATACTCATTGTTTTATCGTAAACAAACATCTCAAGTTACACTTTCATTAGAAATTGCTAAGAGTTTTACTGTGCAGTTTTATTTTAACTCGAAATGTTGAAACATTAACGAAGAAGTAAATAGCACATATTTAGAATACCAAGTATAATAAATATGTAAATTTCTTAAGCACTGATCTCACAAAATAAAAGCTTGACAGAAAAGTTAAAGATATTTTTTTCAATATACTTGTTAATTATTCGTCTTAAATTAATTCCGATAATTTTGATTTGTAACTCATCGTAACTTATTTATTGATGCACTACAATGCAGTCTGAGAACCAGCGATATTAAACGGTTTAATTTTTAATTGAAATCTATATGCAGGTCTCTTTTTTTATTGTAAAACGAGATAATTAAGGCGGCTGCCTGTAATAAAAGAACTTGTCCATAGAAGCATTACTCAATGTTTTGAACTACATAAACAGTTCGAAATTTTAGGGCTGAGCGGTAGGTCTCCAAGGGATCTAAGATGGAATATATCTAGTTCACCATCGTCAAGTGTCCAATAATGTGCCTGGAAATATTCCGCTTTATTTCACTGGAACGCAATTAAGTTGCGCATTACTGCTTTGCGGAAAAATAGCTAGCTATCGTCTAATTTTTATGCAAAAAATTCTAAGAACACTTCAAGGGCTGTCAGGTGACAAGGTCAAGAACAAAAACCCATACCCATAATTTATATTGAAGAACACTGACCGTTTAATTCCAGAACGAAAAGAATCAAATCATGAAATCTAACGTATGGCTACGTCTTGTTTGGATGGATTACCAATTGATGTGGGATGAAGCAGATTACGGCGGTATTGGTGTGCTTCGGCTGCCCCCTGATAAGGTGTGGAAACCCGACATAGTACTCTTCAACAAGTAAGCATTATTCACTCGCCTTCTATATGTTGCCCGCGGCTTGACTATTATCGTCTATTCCCACGTTCGTCGACATCTGAGTATGAGAAGACTTGTCGCTTGTAGGCCCATGTACTGTCTTTATACAAAACGCCTCATGGCGTTGGTTGCGTCTTCGACAGACCAACATTTATTGAAACTATTTTTTATGGATTAGGCTGACAAACGAGCAAGCGGTTTGCTTGGTGGTAAGCGATCACCGCCCCCCATGAACATTCGCAATATTACAGAATGTGCAAATGCGTTGCCAGCCTTTAATTTGGTGGGAGGAGGAATACGAGGGAGAAAAAAGGAGAGAGAGAGGGGAGGATGGAGGTTGCGGAAGAGGTGGGAGGGAGGTGAGGGAGTCAGATGTAGGGAGGGAAGTGAGAGAGGGAAAAGGGGTGGGAGGGGGATGGGCCGCCGGCTACCATACTCACCGGACAAAAAGTGGAAGTGCAAAAACTTCCACTTTACGCCGATTTTCTGTGATGCTATGGTACATATCCGGTT
>DWHO01005357.1:0-10371 GCA_018247575.1 Eurytides lysithous rurik | reverse complement strand
ACTTCATCCCCTCCCCCTTCTGCTCCCTTTCTCCTCCATCCTCCTTCTCAATTCTCCTCCCTTCCTCTTTCACTCCCCGCTTAAAGTATGACAACGCATTTGCGAGTTCTATATTGCTGCAAATGTCCATGGGTGGTGGTGGTCACTTACCATCAGGTGAGCTGCTTGCTCGTTTGTCAGCCTAACCCGTACAAAAAATGTATAACGAAATAAAACATAAACAAATTACACACTATAAAATTTTCCCTCCAAAAAAAAGTAAAAAAAAAAACTTATATAAATAAAAGGTCGAGCGGTTGCTCGCTAATCTCGCAGAAGGAATAATTTAAATCGATTTAAGTAGCCCTGCGTTTCGCAACGAAACACGTTGCGAGATTCGAGCGCCGCGTTCGGAATCATGAAAGCCGTTTCCTTTGCCTTAGTGCGACGGAGGCTGCCCGGGCGGCGGATCGTGCGCGGCTCTTTAAAAAAAAAACTTTCCCGCCATTCATACCGCCGAGGACGTATGCGGCGACTGCATAAAAAAATGTTCACATGGAGTTGTACGGACTGAATGCGCATGCGAAGACGTCCTATCAAACCTTATTGATGCAGCTGATACGAATTCACAGTGATTTGAAAAATGACAGCTGCATGGCGGTGCGTTAGTGTGTTGCTTTTGTTATCTGTGGGCATCGGTGACAGGAGGGCTGATGAAGGATTCCCCAGGGGTCTGATGCCAGTTTGTAAGTAAACATTCACTGTTGTTTCTTTTGCCACGCTTGCCAATATTATTAATAAGTTTTTAATTAATTATTTGACATTTGACATTATTATACAGATAAAAAATCGATAGCCACTAATAAACGAAAGCTGTCCTTTGCTTATCATCAACCAGAGCCATAAGATGAATTGCAAATGTATTTTTCTGGAATCCATATACTACACCCTGGAAACAGGAATACTTTATCATATCATTCCTGCTTAGTGGTAGGTTACCTGGCAATGCTACGAAACCTCTCCTCGTGAACTCTGTTAGAGTCTTACCGCATAGCACATTAGTGTTTAAAAAATGTCTTTGTAAATAGTGTGATTTCAAAGTCCTATAAATTTAAATTAGTTTACATGTCACAATAACAGTTAAGACATTTATTTATTTGATGGATTCCGTTACATTTACTTAGCACAAAAGTTTTGTTCTCTTTTTAATATTTTATATTCAGCTACTACGAAGACCTAAATATTTAAATCAGTACGAACTATACTTTTTGAATGAACATTTAGTTGATGATATTTAAGTCTATGTTGTATATCAAACTCTAAAAAAAGAATTAGATTTACTTAGTTACATATACCAATCCACTTTAAACCGTTTTATGTATAGCCCCAGTAACGCATTACTTTGTTGACCAAATTAAAAATGGCACACATTGTTTTGCAAAGTGTGCCATTTGACATACAGTCAATGTCAAAAGTGAGGAAACTCTCTACAAGGTTCTGATCGGTCAAACAATTGACATCACGGTTTAGAATCTTTTTCCCCTTCGCAATTTGCTCGATAAACCCTTCAAGTGTGCTATTAAACATATTTCCCGTCACAGTTTTATTAACACCAAAAAAAGTTTGACAAAAAATAAATTAATAAAAGTAAATAAAAAGCATTTCTCCGTAGCTTATATCTGTCGTAACTCTTTACTAATAAATTTTGAGAATTCGCTATCATCAATTGAAATTTCTTCATATAAGCCTCTTGATCCACCCAATTACGGAGAAAAAATAAAAAGTTAATCTGCAAAAGCAATATCTATATTAAATTCTAGTGAACGTTGTGACACCTTAAGAGTGACGTGATCGCCTCCAGTCTATTTCAAGACTCAAATTGTAAACATAATTCATATTTTCAATAAAGAATTTTGACTTTGACTTTGAATGGCATAAACGTAAACACCCTTTATTCCTTTATTTATTTATTTATTTATAGATTACCAACACAAGATACAGTTGTTACAGCTATAAGCTATACACTGCATAAATATAAACTTTTTCTCATGAGCTTGCACTTAAAGGTAACACAGCATGCTATATGTTACATAATTGTGAAACAAAAAGAAGTTAATATACACAAAAAAAATTAGATTATAATATATAATTTTATAAGACCTATATTTTAATTTCACTTTTAAACTAATACATGTTTTAGAAATATTCTATATACCTAAAATTACTGCTATGCATCTGATATAGAGATAGATTTAAAATTAGCGCGTTTGTCAAAATGGACATCTATATCGTGTTTGTGATTTTATTAATATACTCGTGTTAAATACCACTGGCAACCCTACTGATAATCAATATCAATTATGATTAATGATTTATATGTTAAATTATATGACAAACATACGAATTATTTATGAATGGATATCTAATCGACAAATATTAAGTTTATATAAAATTATCGAGAACACCTATTAATGAGTTGATATACTTATTGACCATTTAACAATTGATTTCATAGACAAGATTTTGGTATATAAGAAGGGTAAAATTATATTGCAATATACATCGATTCCAGTCTTAAGATTAAGTCGTTACTCTGCCAGAAACCCATAGCAAACTATAAGTCGTCTGTAAGCTATAGGCAGTGTCTAGATTTGTAACAATTATATAATTAAACAGTATAAATAATAAATTCGGTAAAGAATATCTCTGTGTTATTGGCCATCCTACCCACTTTTGTAATACAACCTTTTAAAAAACGTTCGCACTTGTTTGCATGGAAATCGAAAGACAGTTTCAATTAACAATTTTGCGTTGCAGTTTCGTATTGTATTCGTGCGAGGTAGCTGTGTGGGCAAGTTTTTAGTTGTTTATTTGTTTACGTCATTAGCCGGCTGCCGACCGCCCGTTTACCATTTGCCTTTGGGTTTTCTAATTTAACGGTCGGGCGTTGAGTGTGTGTTATCGTCTTGATAAACAACTTTATTAAGCAATGTGACATGTTTATACTTCTATGACCGAAGGGATTATAGTGCAGTAGAGGGGAAAAGTGAAGATAATTCAAGAGCAAGGAAAAAATCCAGGAAGCTCATGGAATGAGTGACAGTGGGGAAAAAAAGAAAGTCAAACATACGGAAAAATCGAATCGAACATCACCACTAAGAAGAAATTGCCTAAGCGTTTTGTATATTAGTATAGCAATGTTTTTCCCTTAAGTGTGGGTTTGCAGATTTAAAGTCCCAAAAAAGGCTTTATTTACGTGTCATATAGATGTTCACTTGAACTCTTGAAAGAAGAGATCTTAATAGAACTTAACGCCTGAATACAGACTACTCAAGGGATTCTGTCAACTCCAAATTCGCAGTAGTTCTTAAAAATGTAGTTGGTCAATAAGTATATGCATTAGTGTTTCAAAGGAACGTTCTTACTGCCTTTTGTTCTAGTGGATGGTTTTGAAGTTAGTGTATATTCCTTCTGTTCGCGCTGTTGGGAGCTAGAACATACAACTAAATATTTGTCCTTCTTCAAAAGACATTTGCTTTAAATGTGACGAAAATCAAATAAAGCCATTGTTGAATAGCGTATGAATGGTCTTAATAGTCACATGGATGTTGCCCCACTTTTCTTAAAAAGCGAAATAATGGTTCAATCTCTTTGTACCCATAGAAGCTTTGACTGGACGTTTACCAGATCTGTCACTCCAAGATTTACAAAATTATAGCCTTCTTTACTACTCAGATGTTTTATATTGCAAATGTTTTAAGTAATCAGAGGAATGAACGTCGCAAAAATAAGTTTACAAATTTCAAGCGAACTTGCACAGTCGCTAAACGGACTGTTGAATATGACTTCTTCGAACCAGCTAATTCTTACGGAGATTATGACAAATACCTATATGATCATGATGCAGAAACATCTATGGGAGATATAAAGGTTGGTGGCGTATATTTTAATGAATTACTATCGTGGTAAGAAAAATTACTTTTTAAAGGATACAATTCAAAAAAGTTAATATATTAAGCTAAAAGTCTGTTATTTTAAAATTAGCCACTAAAATAACATAGTAAAGCTGAACATTATAATAAAATTTTCAAATATGACGTTATTGATTATTAATAGAAACACATTTCTATTGCACCGATTCTGAAGTCAGGCTATTTCCTCACTAAGGCTGTTATCAATCAACGACATTTGGCGATTGTAAATTATTTCGTGACGTTCTAATAAAAATTAAAATTAGTACATCGGAAAATATAGTAATCTCAATATCAGTCATAATCCCGACTCGGCCTTTCTTAGACAATTATTTGTCAATTCGAGAGTTGGAGAACTTGACTATGTTGATATCGGAATTTTGCTAGGTCGATGGACATGGGTGGTCTCTAAAATATGTTATTTCTTTAGAATTTGACAATGTCCCATTTATCCTTAAATTTAATTTAAAAAGTAAAAAATAAAGTAATAATAGTAGAAAAATAATTTAAATAGCATAAATAATACAGTGTAGCATTCACGGAATAGAATGAAAGTCGTGGCTTAGCTCAAGGAGACTGAGCATATTTTTATAAATTTAAGATATTTTCACGTACTTACAGTTTGCTAATGATTTCGTTCTGTATATAGCAGTTAATCATATAAAAAGCGGTTGCCAAATTGCACAATTCTTAATCTTGTGCTCCACTGTCTTTTGATAAACATCCGCAAGTTTCTTCAAAGAATCTGTGTATTCCGAAATGGAAATAAAAATATGAATATGTCAATTTGTGTGGTAACAGTTCATCTTAACAGTCAGTATACCTTTAAGTAAGAAAACATTTAAATAAGCTTAGGAATAAGATTTTACTAATCATATTTATAATATTGGCGGACGCCGGGTGTAAAATTCACCGGTATCAAATACGGCTTTTGCGTGATTAGAAATAGATTAGAATATGTAAGCATTTAGCAATAAAATTTACTTAATTAATTTTTATAATTATATACTTTACAAGAATACCAATGAGAATTGCATACATTAGAAAACGTGAGTCTTCAAACTTAACAGATAATTAATTTACACTTAGCTGATAAATTTTTGTTCAAATCAGCGTCCTTTTTAAAAGAATATTTTGATTAATGTTTTGAATAATCTGAGTAACTTACTAACATTTGTAACAAAGTAATTTCGGGGAAGAAAAGTTAATTCATTGCAAGTAACGATTCATAATAAATTTAATTATATTGCCATGTGTAATAGTAATGTTTTTATTATATTTTCTTTGAATACCTCACGTATTTATTGTTACCTACTATCTGTAATCATTATTATTGCATGACAAGAGTGTGAATGTGTCCGATATTATTTGTAGTAATTTAGGTGGAATAAGTAGCAATCTTACAGAAAATTCATTGTTAAAATGTTGTTACACCAAATTTTTAACCAATAATTACTACCATATCATTTTTGTTAAATTTACTCCGACGGCTGTAGAAACAATAATAACTTAAATTTGGCCATAAGATATGATCTTCTAATCTGCTCCACTAGTTTACGGGCAACAGGAAATGTTTCTATTTTGTGTCTTGAATTTGAAGCAATGATTGCAGAGGCTATATTGCTTCAAATGGATTATGTTAATTCGCTTGATTGTGGTAATTACGTATCTGGGTCTGGTTGAAAGATTGTCCTACAATACCTGGTAATGAACTAATAATTAAAGAAGTTCCAGTTGTCTGTATCATTTTAGATTGCGTTGGAAGATTATGAACGGAGATAAAAATTTGTAACTTCATTGGATTCCGTTTCGTAACGTGCCAATGGATAAGCTGAAATGAAGCAATAAGAAGGCATTTTAGGAATAAGACCACAAGTTAACCTCCATTAACCGACTTGATTTATTCATTAAGGAATCGATCATGTTCAATATGGTTCACTGGAGAAAAATCGAATATGGCTAATGCTGTTAAAGCACACAGGCTTAGTTTTGGACACTTACCACGGAACAGCTCTTCTGGCATTTCCAAGTCGGAACGAATATAATTCTATTGAGGATGTATATTACATTTTGGTACAATGTGTTCAAAGTAAGGGTGTAAGGAATGTTTTCTCGAACTGATTAAATATTGTGTATGTGCGAGCGATAGAGGTACGATTATATTCCATCTTAGCAAACCCTACCTAAAAGAAATCAAGACTAATACATTATATATTTAAGTTAGGAATACAGCGTAAAGTTGTATCAATTAACTGTAAATTATTGATAAGTTATAGTGGCGTAACTGAATTCGAATACATGTTGTTAAATGTAAATCCATAATGCAAAATAGAGTAAACTAAGTGCAAAGTTAAAATACTACTATTTTCGCTTTAACTATCTTAGGTGATGTAAATATTTTATAAAATGCATAATTTTGACTAATCAGTTAATGATTTGAAAGTCTCAAGTCATTTACTATTTATATATGCTTTATGTTATACTTTGTCCAACTGAAAATATTTAAACTATTAATAAATTTACCTCAGGCGATCTATTTCCACTTCTTCCAATTTTCACAATCAGTTCAGAATTTATGTTTCAGTTCACTGAAGGATTGTGAAACGGAAAATCTACGTTTTACGCCCAACACAACGAACTTCTTCTTTGCTTTAATTCTATTCGAAATCTACTCAAAATTAAGAATATTTTGTGATATGCTAAAATGTTAAGATAAAAAGCCTTAGCGGTATTTAAGAAAATCATGAGTTGCAAATAAATCGTGAGAATAAAAATGACTAATCAGAAAATGGAATTAAATACTAAGAAAACGGGTAAAATTAAAATACGGAAGAATCGAATCATTCTCATTGCAGAATGCAATAAAACAAATCTTCGTTAATTTAAAGTGGAGGTATACGAGCTACCAGATAAAATTTCTTGTACGAAGCGATATCACTATAGTAACACTAGTACGAGTATGTCATGACTTCTCAAAGATGGTGGAAAGGTGAATTGGAATGACTTACATCAAGATAAAGATGCACCATAGCTATATCAGAGTATAATATAAATATGAATCATATCCACGTTGCTGTTGATAAATCAATTAATAAGTGGAATGGATGCCAACTACAGAAATATATAATGGTCATCAATAAGGTAAGTTTTTCCTGATAAGTTTCCAAATAAGAGTAGTATAAGAGTAATAGTAGTATAAGAGCTTACGGTGAAGTTTTTGACAAATTGCTTCGATTATATAGCAATTAAGTGGATATTAAAAATCACTAACTTGTCTCATAACCAAACAATTGCTAGTTATTCTGGCAATTAGCTAGCTGGCTGTTACAAACTAGCACTACCGTGTGCCCGTCTAAATGACAATGTTGTCAACGTCCGGTAATTACTAGCCAAAGAGATACGGTGCCGTTGATTGACGCGCCCCGAACAGACACAGAACGCTGATTGGCGCTATCAAATCACTTGGAATTGTCGTATATCATCAGACATGTTCATACAAAATGTTATTAAACTATCACATAATTTTTTCATTTTTATCTGTTGTAAAAATAAAATCTTATCGTGCAATATCTCGTTTAAACAAGAAGTAAATGACTTTAATTCAAATACTTCTTTATAGTTTCCGGTTATGGAATGTGAGTTTGATCAAACTTTACAAAGCTTGAGCGTACGGTAAGTTGTACGGTGAAATAGGTATTGAATCGCGATTAGACTAACTGAAAATGGTCCTGGTCCTGGGGTTTTTAGATCTTTATAATAATCGATAAAAAATGGAACGTTTTACTTTAACAAAAAATGTTACCTTCCTTTGATATAATAACCGCAACTAATATTATAAATAGATGAAATACTAAATAGGTGTGTTTCTACAACAAGCTTTATGCGCTATAAAAATTATGCGACTGACGTTTTAAACAACTTTCATTGAATTTTTCTCTTTCATAATCTTAATACGTTGTGATTGAACCTAGCCGATATGTTGTATTTTCGTTCGATTATTTTGTGCGGCAGAAGCCGCCTATAGGAGGTAATTTTATTTTTCAAGCTGCGCGAGGGTAAGTACTCCGTCGCAGTCTCATGGACCACAGCGTGCGTTTTACAGCTGTCAAAAACAGCTATCGACCGTCCAATGAGAGACAGTATTCGCAATTGATCCCCAACTCACTCCCAGCGCACTACGGAAACTGGCAGGCAGAGAGAATGTCGCAACGGAAAAGTTCGTTTGGTTCATATTTTATTAGCGAATTTCAGAACTCCCTTCAATGACACAGGCTCAACTTTGTCGACATTTAAACAACAAAAGCGTGAATGTTTATCTATGACATTTGCAAACATAAAGTACAAGAAAATAATTTCTTCAAAGAGTAACCGATGCCGGTTGCAAATTTCCCTACTTCGATATAGTCTTGCTCGAGGCTCTTATTGAACATAAAGTCTGCTATCGGCCAAACGTAATCGGTCTAATCTTTACAAAAAGGGTCTATTTTCATCAGCACAACAGTGACAAATTCCAAACATTTAATTCCACGATTTCTAAAAGATCGATCTAAATAATGATTTCCTCTCTTAATAAAATGAAAGAATTTTACTGATTTTAACAAAACACCTTAAATCTCATCGATCCTGTGCCCATGAACGCTCTTGGGACGAAGAGAATTAATGAAGTAATAAAAATTTACAATAAAATCCTCAATTTTAGAACAAAATAGCTTAAATTTAGAACTAAACATAACAACACGCTAAACACATTATTTTTAGTTCTTTTTGAAAAATTTTATTCATATTTAAAATATTTATATGTAGTAACATTATATGTTAATAAAATGTTTTAGTTTATTGTTTGAAATTTTTAATATTGTTGTACAGCGTTCCTTAGTGCACTCCTTGTTACCTAGTCTAGCCATAAGTTCTGTTACAAAGAAAATATCCGATAATTTCTAAAAAAAATCTTTTATAGTTTTATATGTGAGTGAAAAAGATATGTTAACGTACTAAACTAGTTATTCAAAGTGCCCACCTTTAGCTTTAACGCACACTTTTAAATGGTCGGGCCATTCGTCGATGGATTTACGAACGGCTTTCATTGAAAACTTGGTCACTGCTGCCTCCAAAAATTTCTTGAGCGACACAATATTTGGGTGACGCTTAGAGCAGGCCATGTCCTCTAGCGCAGACCACAATTTATAGTCCAAATGGTTTAAGTCTGGACTAGCCGTAGGCCAATCATCAGCCTTTATGAAGTCTGGAACATTTTGCTCAAGCCAAATTTGGATAGTGCGCGCCTTATGACCCGGGGCTGAATCCTGTTGGAATGCTCACACTTCGTTTTTGAATAAGGTGTCGTTGATACACTTTGACTTATTTGTATCGCTCCTTTTCTATTAAAACTTTCCTTCTCTACATTCAATACTATGAGATCTTTACCAAAAATTATAGTACTGTCAGCTTGTATTTAGGATGGATATTGTTTTGCCTTCATAAATATTAATTCTTTCCATTGTTCAGCCGGGCTCGCTCATTTGTTTAGTGTAAGCCTTGTGCTGACATTTTAAAAAAATCGAATTCATTATTGACAACTGGTTGGCACCGGCATTCTGACTTGAAACGTGGAAAGACGAGGACAAGAACAATTACTTTATAAGGAGAGAGTCTGTATAAAAGATAGGAAACCATCAAACCATCCAAAAAGTGATTGTATCGAATCTCTAGCAACGAATATTGATTGCAACTTGTAATTGTAACGATAATATATGTTTGTATAAAAGTTCTCGGCCTTTAAATTCACGGAAACGCTATTCTGAATTACCGTGCAACAGTACAAATACAATGTTTTTAATTGTATTTGTACTGTTGCACGTTGCATTTTAATATAAAATATAATTATTTCCATCGTGTCGTGCGTTCTGTGGGAGCAGAAAAAGATATTTTAGTGTGTCAAAATAAACTATTTCATTGATCCTTGGCGACAAATGTTTCACGTCCTTTTTAAAAATATACATTCATTTCTACTAGTGTTCATTTGTACATATATATATGTATAATTTTATTATAAAAACAAATATTTACATCTTTTATCTGTTCTGTTTTCATATTTTCATTAATGACATATTTTTGACTGCATTTCATTCTATGGGAAATAACCGCCTCTAAGTTGATTAAGAATGATTTACAGAAAACATATTCGATCAGTAAGGAGGATTGTTTGTTTTAATATTTGTTGTATTTTCTTTTTCTGCGACGCAACAGAGCTGAAAGTTAAACAAGTATGCCACAGAGACCAACTTAAAAGTTGTGATTGTCCCCGGGTTGAACATCTGTAGGCCCTACTTTAACAAGAAAGTCGAACTTAATTAAATTCGCTTTCATTGTTTGTGTACATACATAAGCGCATACTTAATATTTTATTAATATATATTAGTAT
>DWHO01005356.1:0-10371 GCA_018247575.1 Eurytides lysithous rurik | reverse complement strand
CCCTAGAACAGTGCACAACACTTTATTTGCCGCGTGCTACAATAGAATCGATTTAAGAGAAAAGAACTGTCATTGCTAATAGAACTTACAGAATTCATTGTAGCAATAAAAACTTTTTTTTAGCTTCAATGACAACAACGCAATAAAACACATTATTATTATTCTTGAAAATTGTAAAATAAAACTTTTCTGCCGATTTAATGTCGAATTTTGCGGCATTTTTTTTATTGGTCATAGGACAAATTGAGTTGCGATTATAGTTATTACAAAACTAAATGCGATATATTTCGTATAAAAATTCAAAAAGCATCTAATAAATATCTAGTCGTGTCAAACTTACTAAATAAAATACCATTTCACTTATTTTTACATAATAAAAAAAAAACAAAAAGAACCAAAATTCGTTGATTCGTTGCCCGAATCACTAAAACATAATCATATAAAACGTTACGCGAATTGAAATACCCATTTTCGTTTATATCAGCGAGAGATAAATCAAAACTCATTCCATTATATTTCAATGGCATATCGTTATCAATAACGGCTGCAATCACAAATCGGCTGTTGCAAGTAAATACCAACCGGCTTATGCCGTGTGGGCTTAATGGATTGCGAAAAGTTTCAATAACCATCAAATCTACATTCGTATCATGCACTATGTGAATTGATAACAAAGGTCAAACTTACCAATATTTATTACTAACAAGTTGTTGGAAACAATGAATATGCCTTCAATGAACGTCAATCGATAAGTCTGGAGATTACTTTCATCTTTTTTTTTCAGAGCTAATAAGTAAGATGAAAAGAAGCTTTTAATAGTAAGATTTATAAATTTTCTACTCTCCAGATTCGGACGAGCCGATTTATGAAACTTCTTTCAAGCCCCCTATATCAACATATAAAAAAAATGTTTGGTTTATTGCCACAATGTAACTCATTGTCGAATTATTTGTATTTAATTTTGTACATAAAAGCATTATACGCTTCTAACTTTGGATTAACATTAGTAAAAAATAATATGAATGTATATAAATAAGTAAGATAAAAACATAATTTCAAAATTAAACAAACAATACACAATTTTAAATCTTTGACTAAGACATTAAGCTGATTAAAATGACATTTAATTACTCATGCGTATGAACATACTAAAAAAATAGGTCTTAACAGTCTTGAATCGACGACAATGGAATTCAACACATCGTATTGACAATTTTGAGAACTCGGAATAGAATGAATAAAACATTAATACAATATCTGTCCCTCTTGCTAAGCTCTCAAGCCGGCTTCCTTATTTACCCTACGAATTCAAATTAATGCATCAAATCCCATAATCCCCCCATAATGATGCACTCGCTTACGTTGCAGGCTGCAGAACACGACAAAGTGACACCAACTTTGTTGCCTAGATGGCGTTGTTTTTAAGCGTGCCATGGGTTGAATAAGAATTATCTTGCAAATTAAGCTCCAGCAGATGTCGCTCCTTAGAATATACTGTATCTTTACGCTGCAGGCTTCTGCCAGAAATTAATCTGAAATTCCATTTCAATGTTACTTTTGTATTCAAAATTTTAATATTAAAATCGCATAAATTTAAATACCTTATCTTTTGTTTCCGTTAGCGTTATATAATATGATTTGACTATCGGTTAATACTTTTTGAACATTTATTAGAGATTAAAACGTTGTAGGAAAATCTTAAGAACCTTTTAAGAAATATTAAAAAATCCAAATTATGTGTAAAGGTACAATTATAAGAATGTTAACAAAAAGTTTTACATAGTAACCTAAAAATGTTACTCTCGAACTCTATGCATATTTAAATATCATTGCTAATTCGGCTTGTTTTGTTTTTATAATAATTTTCTGACTGGTCACAAACGAACTAGGAAGGCACATATCAATCAACAGGCCGTTATTTATAATTAGACAAGAGAATAAAGCGAGCGCACAGTGTTCTTGGGTCGGCGTAACAATACGTCTTTTTGTCGGTCTATTATTAATTGTAGACTCACGTTATATACACTTTTTGCTTTCTTTCACAGTAATTGACAAAAAGACATTTAAATTGGTCTAATAACAGTACATTCGCTGAGCGCTTTGTTTTCTAAATAAACAAAGCCGCGATTTATCAGTGAAGTGAAACGATAACTTTATTACCAACTTCTATTTTTCTGAGTCGCAGAAAAGTCTCAGTAATGCGACTATTTATATTTTTACAATGTGGGCATTTCTTTGATATACTTTAACATTCGTTTTATCTCTCAAATTCTTCATATCAATCGCATTTCTGGTGCGCGTATGTGTGTTATTTTAAAACAACAATTTTTATTAAAGAAGCAAAATAATAAGAACACACTTGAAAACAAAACAAAGTTTGATAATTTTAATATTTTAGTTACGTGATTAGTTAATTTAAAGTCGGAAAAGGAATTTAAAATATCTGGATGCGATTCTAAATTTATTAGAAACGATTTGATTTGCTTGAAATTACAATGAATTAATCTTCACAATCAATGTTATAATTCGTTTGAGAAATAGGAAAGCTCCAGCGACATTTTAGAATTCTCAAGTTTTGAATAAATGAATAGAAAAGATCCTTTTGTTTTACTACGTTCTACAAGCAGACGATGACTAAATTACGTTAAGTTGATTAAAACCTGAGTGCTCAAATTGGTTATTATAATTGAATAACATGATGTGATTTACATCTAGATTTTGCATGCAATGGCAATTTTAACTTAACACGTCATTAGGTTGGTCTAAGACCATACATTTAAATGTTATCGCGTACAATTGTTTCAAGTTGTTGTTACAATTTTTACAAGTAAAAACGGCTTTTTAGTCAACTGATTCAATAGTAACAACATATTTAACGATGTATAGGCTTCTGTTTCACGCAATATTTATTTATTCCTAACCTTGAAATCATTTTATATTACTAGGATATTTGACCTATTAGCAAGCAAGAGGAAAAACCGTCTAATAATATACTTCAAGCAAAATTCTATTAATATTCACTGACTCTATATCTGAGGAAATCTTAGGCTCAAACTCAAATCAAGAGAAGACGACCAGGTTATATTGGAGCCATGCTGAGTAAAATAAATCGGTACTTCCATTTAGATTAGTCATTTAGTCTACATGTGGTTAAAAAAATATGGCTTCTCTCCAGTATCAATAAAAGCATTATGTCTCTGTGCCTCACGCGCACAATCTATAAAGGGAATCTCTGATAGTCTAAAACTAAATAAAATAATAACTATGTATTATTTTATTTAGTTTATAGAGCTATACATATAAAATTTAAAATTGCAAGTAATACCTAGACATATTATAAAAATTACATTTGGCAAGAGAAACCACAATAAAGCGCCGATGAAGTTAAATTAGTGATAAGAATTTCGATTAATATATTCTTTTCAAGTTAACACATTAGTATAAATTTAAGAATGAATATTTTAAATACCGTATCCTTCATATTTAAAAAAAATCCTAATGACAAAGCACACACTTAAAATATATATTAAATGAATACATAACCCGACTAAAGGCATGCTTCGGGTTAATTAGTTACTTATTAATTTATTAAACTTATATCAGAAACTAAAGACAGTCTACGGTGCATCAGACGCACGAATAATTTTGAACCAAACTTTCGCAGTTCAAATGATCACAATTCAAAACGTAATTTAATTGCTGTAATTAACAACTCTCCGATAAAATTTGTTTTCAAGTGGGCGAAGATAAAACGGCGGACTCATTTTCGCAGCCAATTATCCATAACAATTAAAAGTTTCCCAACAACGAGGGTAATGCAGAATTAATCCATATCTTTTCCTGTTTTATAGTCCATTATTCGCTCGGAGCATTAAACGCGAGAAGACCTCTAACCACTTTGAGGACAGTAATAGAAAGTTTCAAACAATTTTACAGCGGCGTCACGTATTATGGAGCTAAGGTTGCGAGCAGCGGTGAACTGCACAAATTGCTTTAAAGCGAATGTCCGCTTTACGCTTTTAGAACCGGCTTTACGCCGCGAGTTATGTGACGAGAATTAGCGGAAATTAAAATTTTTTAAACTCGGACACAACTCAAGGAGCAGTTGTTTCCGACAACAGACGTGACTTAGGGTAACGGTTGACTATAAAATTTACGCGATGCTCTTTTGAAACGAACGAATTGTGAGCTCAGCTTGAACAAACATTTGCAGGAATACTTTCATCTTTAACTTAAGTCCTTCCCCGAAAGATAAAAGAGTACAAGATATTTTCTTGTATTTACGTGATCGCTACTATACATTATAAGAAATAAGACGGATTTTAGTGTTTATCGCATTTTCTTTTTCTTTTTCCAGTCATTTCGAGTACTTTACGGTGTTCACGGCCACAGGACAGACTGACTGTCATAATAAACCCAAGAATCGTCAATTTGTTAAATTATTTATTTTTAGTCCAAAGAAATCGAAACCACAAGAAAAAGGAATATAAAAAACGCTGTAAAATCCGTAAATCTGTTTTATATTATAAGAAAATAAAATACTTTGCACAGGGAATTAGTATTCAATAGATTTAAAATATCCTCTCCCTATCTTCCTTACACATAAAGCGACAATTGTCAACAGTCCGCCGCCGGGTTTCCCTCCAATCTTAATTGAAAATTCAATCATTTATTCATCTGATCGAAGTCGTTAAGGCTCTTTAATGGCGCGCTCACTTTTTCCTTCATTTCAACCTCACATTATACCGTCCGGCTAATTCCGCTCTATCGCGGATCGAAAGTTATTGCTCGAAAGCGCCTGGAGAGATTTTTTATTGTGCGATGGTCCCCGGCGTAACCTCCTTTCGTTCTTCGTATAATTTTATATAGCCGCCCGAGGCGAAACGCTACGACGCGCCTCGTATTTGTCTATCGCACTTGTAACTCTGATAACACAATAAAACTAGCGCCGTACGATTCGTCGTTATATTTATTTTGCCTCGCGATGAACTACGAAGGCGATCAAGCGAAATCCACGTTGTGTTTAAGGAAAAGGAATGTGGAAATAGGCGGGAAAGAAATGCACTCCTTGCTCTTATCGAGTTTCCAATAAAGACTGATAATGAAGTGGGCTGAGTAATATCGCGTCCTGAGCCTCGCCCGGCTTCATCTCATATTCATAGCGTTACGAGAATTTTTATCGGGCCTTAGCCAATGTTCGCGTGCTATAGGCAATACTTGATTTGTTTGCCAAACGCAACTGAATATAGATAGACACTTTCGAATATAAATCAACATATTTTCGTGCATTCTCGAACCGTTATGGTTCGTGTATCTTTTAGTGTGTATCGTGAAAATTGTAAAGTTACATTCCGTGTAAAACGGGCGTTAGTTGGCAGAATGTACTTTGGGGTCGTTCGTACGTAGATCCAGTCCAATATAGTTTCTATGTAATCCAATATTTTATATGAACATGTGCGTATGGGGACCTTGTAGCTCCGGACGCTTGCTTTTCATTTATCACACCGAAAAGCTTCATAATTGGTAATCAACACTTAAATCCTGATTTACGTCTTGTTTCGTCATCTTGAAGATAAAAGATAAAAAACTTTAAAAACATGTTTCTAAAACATGTGTAGTCGTACAATTCCCTAAACTGTACACATAGGAGGATTCTGATAGCAGTGAATAAAAACCCAAGAAGTCAAATTCCGTTAAATAATAAAATACAAATAAAGATATCTCTGTTATGACTAAATCTTTGCAGATAGAATAGAATACAGCATAAAACTTTCTTCCAAACACAATATTTAAATTCAAGAAATGAAGGATTTTTATATAGATTAGGAATTGAACGAGGAATTTAGGTTCGTATCTAAAATTGAACCAAATAAGATAATTGATATTATTTTTCGGCCACATCACGTGAAACGCGTTATCGCATGATTGAAAATTTGGCACGTAAACAGTTTAATAATTTTTTATTTAGCTTAGGCTTCACTAACAGACTGGAAAAAAAGTGGCTTATGCGACTGATTATTTTTACATTCGAATAAATGACGAAATACACATTATTTTATCGACAACATTCTAATGATATAATATATAATTATGTTGTTGTTCTTAATTTGGTTAGGGCATAACGAGCTGATCACCCGATTGCCTGAAAAGTAAGATGATGCATACGTCGGATTCTATTTCATTTTTAAAATTAGAAACAAAAAATATTTGTGTCAGCTCTAATTAACTTTCGTTTTTTTAAGACATAATAAAATGTTTTTTACATATAAGAACAACCATTACATGATATTTCAAAGGTCATATTCACCGAATGATACATCTGGTCTTTAACGATTCTAATAATACTGAAATAACTCACAAAACCACTGAATACGTTTTGCAATGTAGATCAAATATAACGTGAATATTTTTATCTCTTTTCAAAGCGTATCTGCGTGGATTTTGACTGGTTGTGTTTGAAGCTCGAATTATAATTCACTGCAGTGAAAATATTTCTTGTGTTCTTTAACATCCGACATCATTTTTGCAGCGTACTAAATAACGTTTGTAACGTACTACTATATTTTTCAAAAATCAATTTATTAAACATTTTACACAGATTACTTTTAGTTATTTCTGAAACGAGCTTCACCTATAACAAATAAATATAATGTAAACCGTTTTATAAAGAAAAAATAAATGAAGAAAGTATATAACTAAATGAAACACAAAACGGCGTTCCGACAGTGCAAAATGAAAAAACAGCGGGACAGAGAAAAGACTGATTTACCCGAGGCCGGTTTACCTAAATAGACAAAAGACCTATTTGCGGTGGCAGCCAAAGTAACAGGAGATCGATGGGCCAGATCGGTCACTGGCCATCGTTAGAGCAACTTCACTTTCCGTCTAGCCGTTCGATTTTAACTTCCGTTTAGCTTGGACGTAAATACTAATTCCTACGTCAGTCTCATTTGCTTATTTTTAAGCGTTTTCTTTTTTTTTTGGGAGTTTATTCTAGGATCACGGTTTTTTAAAAAGCCGGTAGAATGTAAATCTTCAAATTACAATTTTATTGTATAAAAACGATAGACGAACGAAGTTTTTAGAAGATTGCAGAACTTGTGAAATAAATCACCCTATGTAATAGCAAATACAGGAAAAAAACGTCTAATTTTTACAACCGTTTTGTACCAATTTTTTTCTCAGGAACAACGATGATTTTTTTTTTGTCACAGAAATTTCATCAATATTGTGCCTTTTACTACTTTGGTACATTAGGAAACTCCGTAAAATATAATCTCTTACTTGTGTTGAAAAGTTGTTAGTTTCTATTTTTTATAACAATATCTTGTTAAACGATGTAGGTACTCATGGTTTACTTGATGTTATATGATGTTACAGCCATTTTGCCAAACCCTGAGGTTATGTAGTTAACTCAATTTTGAGCAAGTCGATGGGACGAAAAATTACATAGGTTACTTTGATCCTGGCTAAATACAAGAAAAAAAAGTTTAAAAAACAATTGCTCTCTGCTCAAAAAAACTTAAAGTCTCGGTCGTCGCTTTCCCCTCGTTGGAATCTTTAATTGCAAGCAGTCAATATTTTCTAATAATAACATCTAATAGATCGTAAACGATATTTGTATGTAAAATAGGGGAATTTAGCGCAGATCATACTTATTCGCTTCGACTTATTTGGAAAATATTCTTGAAACAAAATAAGCCAGTAATTGACAAAAAGAGTTCAAAACTCTCACAAATCACCGGCGCCAAAGCCTTCTCATTTGAAGAGGCTTATTTTTAAGGGCCGTAGATTTATGATATTACTCACAGTTGGTGTATTACTGATATAGCTGTCGAATTTTTCGCAAGTTGAACGTTATGAAAAATTATATGAAGTTAGAAAAAAATATATTGTGTATTATCGCGCCGGATTTTCCGGGGATAATAACGTTAGCTATCGTGAAGTTCGATTTATTGGTCGTATTTGTGTCTATTGTTCGTTTATTGATGTGTATTAACTATTTACAGATGTTTAAACACAAATGTATTATAATACATTTTAATTTCTGTTAGTGACGAAAGTATTTCTGTATAACGTTTTTAATGATAACACATTGAATATATTATCACTTAAAGCTAAATAAAAGTTTCGTAGGGAAATTTTTATTACACTTGCGCAATTTTTTCGCTATAAATACTTCGATTACGCAGACAGTTCTAAATGTACACGTTCTGTCGAAAAGTGATTCGTCTTAAACAAAAGACGTAATAAAATTCTTTCACAAGCTCGAAGCACCAACCGCTATAGCAATTTCTGAGCAAAGCCGAGCTCTCAAACTTGGCGAAAATGTATTTCATTCTTATGGTACTATTATGCCGTTCGCAGCTACACAACATAAATAATAATGCCGACCGTTATAGGATCATTACATTCGGTAGGGGCCTAGATATGTTACACGAGACCTCTCTGCTTGCGCGTAATTTAGGGTCTCCTTCCTTTAGCCGCGCAATTTTCAGCGTGGGTCTTCAATAAAATTTGTGAATATTTTTATGCGATCTTACATACCCCAAGAATACTAAATAAATTGTCTTTTAACACGTACATGAAAGCTCCACAAATACTTATACAGCGCCCGGGAGACTTAAAGTTAAAAAACTTTTGATCGGTTCAAACATAGTTTTTAGGGTGAGTAAAATGAATGATTTATTGAATGATATACCGCTTTTATTTTAAAACTTTTTAAATAAATATATTTGAGGTTAAAGAACTTCCAACGTTTAAAATAATGGTTTATACCCACTAATTTAGTCAGTAACTATGGCATCTGGTTATTTTTACCAAAATTACTATGAGACCACGTACTTATTCAACTTATTACATTAAAGATCAATTTAAAACACCCGTCGACCCACCTTCGAACGTGAACCATCTCTTTATCCCACAGCTACACTTGCCTGGATTCCATTTTTACCCAATTTTTAAAAAGTTTAATCCTTTTGTGAACTAATAGTAACTCTGATATTCTTTATATTTAAATACAATTTTGGTGCCAGTAAAATACGAATTTATAATATTAGTAGACACTTATACACATTACTTGTTATTATCTTGTCATTATAATTATAATACCACCTCTGTACTGCTTAAGTCGATACCACTCCCAGATCAAAATACAGTACTTTATAAATAACAAGTACGGAGTATAATAAATCTTGAGACAGCCTACGAAGACCGGTATCTGCTCGTAGCTGAACTCTTTGCAGCCGCCCATTGAGCTCGTGATGAAAGAAGGGTCATTACCTGAAACAAAGAAGGAAAGCCGCTCAAAATGCGCATAAATCGTGCCACCCTGTTTACATACGCCGAGGCTTGCTAGGACGCCGCCAAAGAAAAACTCAGCCTAGTTTACAGCCTAAAGGAACGGTTTTACGTAACACTAATATCCCGAAAGGCCATAGATATTTAAGTTTACATGGTTTTTGCATAACGGCAGATTACTTTCGCAAGTGTCAAATTATAAATCGAAATATAATCGCATTATAAGATCAAACAATAAACATGTAATTGTTTAAAAATGACAAAGGGAATTTATTTATTACACAACCAAGTCTACATGTATTTAAGTTATTAAAGATTTTCCTTTTAAATATATTCGAAATATTGTTCCACTGTTAAATGTTTTAAAATAATTCGGGCTTAGGAATAAAAGTCATTTTTTCTTGTTCGAGAAATTTATTCATTATAAAAACACATACAAAATTGTCACTTTGAACATAGAAAATATGGTGTTATAATACATTTAAAAGGTAAACAAACATGTTTTAGTTGCGTTAAAATTGTAACGTAAATGTAACAGTGACGAAAATTATACCATTACGTATTTACATTAAAGATACGAAGTGCGACGAGACGAGACATACGATTTCGTGCGAGTATACGAAATTTGGCTGTTTGGCTATAGCAGATGTTGATACAAGCCATGCTGACAATTGAATACGACACTAAATCAGTAAGATAGCGTGGCGACGGCTGACCACATGTAAATGGCCACTTGCCTCGTTCCCCCGAATCACTCACGGTCTAAGTATCAAGAGAAAGCTGAGACTGAACAATCTCTACTGTGCAATTCAATAAATACGTTTGTAAGAAGAAAACTATTTTAGCGTTGTATCGTGTTTCATTTGTTTCTAAATTCTCGAACATTCGCACACTACATAACTAATGATAACAGGTCAGGTTGACATTAGTAAAATCAGAAGTCTAACTATAATGGTTACGTTATAAATTTATATCAATTAGACTTTAACATCATTTTATTTATTTATTTATTTATACTTTATTGCATAAACCAAGAACATTGGATTTACAAAGGGCGGACTTAATGCCATT
>DWHO01005355.1:0-10372 GCA_018247575.1 Eurytides lysithous rurik | reverse complement strand
AACGCTGGTAGCGATGCCATTACGCCTAGATCTTATTCCCGGGACCCCACAGGAAGTAATGCTCGCACGTTACTGTATGGCTGTAGATTTTTTGAGATAGGAGCAAGACTTGAAAGCTTGGAGGGATGCGAGACGTGTTTGTCCATAAAAACGGGACCCCACAGAAAGTAACGCTCGCACGTTACTGTTTGGCTGTAGATTTTTTGAGATAGGAGCAACACTTGGGGAGCTTGGAGGAATGCAAAACGTCAGCCCATACCAACACTTGGCACCGCACTGCGCTACCCAGGGATTTAAGGTTTCACATCTCTATAGCCAGTACTGTATGCCCTTCAAATCGGAACACAGAAGTGCTCACACATTACTGCAGGCGATCAAAATAACTGGCGTGCGATATCAATAATCTAATCATATATATAATCTGCACGAGAATCCTCCCAAGAGTGTTACGACTCCCTCTACTTAGTATCTAGTGTTTGTAAAGTCTTTATAGGGAGTCTCATGCAGCAGCTGCTCCTGAATGTGCAGGCGTATCAAGTAGGTATTTTTTTATGTATTAGGCTGACAAACGAGCAAGCGGCTCACCTGATGGTTAGTGATCACCGCCGCCCATGGACATTTGCAGCATTACAGAACGAGCAAATGAGTTGACAGCTTTTTTTGAAAAAGGGGAAGGAGGAGGAGTGAGAGAGAGGGAGCGAAAGGGACGAAGGGGTGGAGGTATGGAGGGGAATAATAGGGAGGGAAAGGGATGTGCCACCGGCCACCTCACTCACCGGACGAAACGCGGAAGCAAAAACACTTCCACTTTTAGCCGATTTTCTGTGAGGTCATGGTACTGATCCGGTTCGAGCCGGTCCATTCAGCAGCGGGGGAAGCTGCGTGGCTCTACCACCGTAAGTACCAAGATCATACAGAAAATGACGTGATAACACATACGCGTGAAGCGGATGTGTTTGAGCTGCTGCGTTTCGTCTGGTATGTGAGGTGGCCCGCACCAGACCATTATTCCCGACTTGAGTGCCGGCAACGCGTTTGCACGTTCCTAATATCTATGTGCGTCATGTTAACCACTCGATTGTTGACTCCATAGAGAAAAATACAGCTATAGTATGCTGATCACAACCACCTACTATACCCACCACTATGCTCTACAACTAGATCATTCAATAGACAGCACAGTTAACAATTACCACTGCAAAGAACAACTTAATAAATTAATTCGAATTAGATTGAATTTCCCTCATTTATAAGACTTATATATGCTAATGCATCAAACTTTGCCGTCTATTCAACTTTCATTCGAAGTCGATGCACTTTAAATTACTTTCGTTTGTGTTTAAAGTGATTTTAAGCGTTAAATCTAAAATAAATTTGTCTGATCTCAACATTAGCATTAATATTAAAGCTTGTGTATTTTCTGTGAATCGTTGGTGTATTTTTAAAGTAAGTACTTAAGGAAAAACTTTATCAAATTAAATTACGCTGATTATTATCACGTTGATGTCGATAACTTAAAACTTATTAAAACATTACAAACTTTGGAAATGTTTTTTTTTTAATATTTATTTTAATCTGTGGTAAAAATTTCTAATAATTTAAGGTGTCTAATATTGTTCGCCACTGGAGGTCGAGGAGATTTTAATTTTCGCATTGAAAAAATTGCGTATCGTTATTACCTTAATTATAGGAGCAAATTTTTGTGAGAATAAATTCTACTGTATCTACAGAGATATATATAGTATATAAGAGTTGTAGAGAATGCAGAACTTAATAAAAACACATATGATGCAGACCATATAGTCTTTTGCCGGATTTTTTATAGTCGGGTCTTGTGATGAGCCAGTGATTTTTTTTTTTTATGGTTTGGGCTGACAAACGAGCAAGCGGCTCACCTGATGGTAAGTGACCATCACCGCCCATGGACATTTGCAGCAATACAAAACTCGAAAATGCGTTGTCAGCCTTTAAGCGGGGAGTGAAAGAGGGAGGAAGGAGAATTGAGAAGGAGGATAGAGGAGAAAGGGAGCAGAAGGGGAAGGAGATGAAGAAAGTAAAAACACTTCAACTTTACGCCGATTTTCTGTGAGATTTGTTTCATATAGGTACAATAAGACTATAAACAAAGACTATGTTGGATAAGTATATTTTGAATTTTGATTGAATAGAAAATAGAATGTAAGCATTAAAATGTTCGCGTTTGGATTGCAACATTGAGTATAAGTACCGAGCATATAAACCAACTATTTTTTGGGCGCCGAGTGCATCGCTGAGCTGAGTGGTTTTAAACTCTTACTCGAAGAGTGGGTGCTGCTTACCGTTAAGGAAATGATGAGCTCATCTCGCGACTTAATTTCTTCAACAGAAAAGTCTTGTAATTTTTTCCTTAACATAATAAAATTCGATATAAACAACGCAGAATAACCTCACTCTGTTGTGGTCAGAAATGTTCTGTACGAAGAAAAGCAGGTAAGTTCGACTTTTAAATGTTACTTCCGTGTCACGTCCAAGCATTTTAACTGTATAGACAAACTTGATCCTTATATTTAAATGATTGCCATTATAACTGTTTTAAATTGGATGAACTGAATCGACAATAGCAATATTTATCACTTTTTAATATGAGCTGTCATTCAAAAAACTTATTGTTTTATTTAACTAATACGATTGATTTACATGGATGAGGCATAATTGTTTGTGATATATGCAAAATAATACGTGCCTTACTGTTTCACTGATTAAACGGCTTTATGGTTTCCTCTTAATTTTTTTTATATTTGCTCGTCTTTATAGTGAAAACAAAGCACGAATAATTATTAATGCAAGCCCATTTTACCTCTGTGGAAGAGCATTAAGCAAAATTGAAGAATGACATTATAACGGATAAGGTGTAAAAACGATAACTGATAGAACATCTTCTGATACATATCGAGTATGAGATCTCTGTAGGTCGTATTATAAGGAAATCATTACATTAAAATTCATAATGCTTTACGTGTACAGAAATGTGCTGTAACATAAATATATATAACTGTCTAGACATACTTGGGCTATGCAAGGAAACACAATCAATGCAAGTAATAAAACGAAAGATTAGAATCGTCAAAGCGGCAGAATTACGAGACACAGGCCAACTAACGCCACCAAAACGACCACAATACGCGCGTAGACCCCGAAACAATCGACCGCAGGGTCGGCCGGCCATATTTTACTACGCAACGCGCCGTGCCGGAACAAATGGATTAACGGAAATGGGAAAACTGGACTCCAGCTACGCCTGAATATTGCTAATTCATGACTGAAAGGGCGCTTTGAACGTCGAATCGGGCAGCGGCTTTTAGACAAACCTCGAAGAGTCATGTCTGTTTGAAATAAATATTGTGATAACGACTAACCGACGACCGGCACAATTACCACCTTAAATGTCGTCAACGCGTTCGCAATTTCTTCGAAGTTGCGAATGCCCATAAACTATGTTCGCTTACCATCAGGTAAGCCGATTGCTTGTTTGCATCCTCCTCGATAAAAATAAACGCCTATCATTTATCACAGGCCTTTCCCCAGGAATAGTAATTAGTTTTTTTTTATGGATTAGGCTGACAAACGAGCAAGCATCTCACTTAATGGTAAGCGATCACCGCCGCCCATGGACATTTGCAACATTTCAGAACGTGCAAGTGCGTTGTCATCCTTCAAGAGCACCTTCCTTGAAGGAGGAGAAAGAAGGGAAGAGGCAGCGGAGGGGGGATGGGCCACCTATCACCTCACTCACCGAACAAAACGCAGTACCAAAAATACTTCCAGTTTACGCCGATTTTCTGTGAGGTCGTGGTACTAATCCGGTTCGAGACGGACCATATAGCAGCGGAAGGAGCTGCATGGCTCTACCACCGTAGCCGTAGTTTTATGTTCTTTAGTACCTACGACCAGTTATTATCCATCGTCACTAGTCATTATCTTTGTTTTGAAGCTTTCACTTGTGGAGACCATCAATGCTCTCGATAACAGCTTAGACTTTTAAATGTATGTACATTTTGATAGATATGGACTAAGATATAGATGTGCGAAAAGTTTGTTTGACATTATGTTACTTACGGTTTTAGATATCGTATTAAAGTAAACATAATTGACGTGATAATTTCAACCGTTGTTTTATTACAAGTGAAAAAGATTTTCTTAAATGAAATTAATTAGTTTAACATTTCTATCGTCTTTATTTTCATTAAAAAAAAATTTCATTGGTATTATTCAATTGGTATTTTTCTACTAACAGTTCCTGGTGAGCGGATGTGATAATAAATACAATTATTAGATACATATGACAAGAGAAAATGAAGTGTGCTTTTGCGTAAATCATTTTCAATATTAAATTTCTAGTTTTTTTCGTTAAAGTAAATTTTTGTGACAGTAGATTCCATTGTAGAGAGTAAGAAATGCAGAAGATGATAAAAATACGTTAGAAGAAAGTAGAGCCTTTTCCGAGTCTTCTCTGAGCGGATATATAATAAGTTGATGGTGGTTTTTATGATATTCAATAACTTAAAACGTCTAAACGTCTGCGTTGATTAAATACTAAATGAATAAAGTCTTTGACTAAATGAAAAAAGGACCTCCTTATGAACGTTCATCACAGCAACACAGTTAAGACCGTACATGCAAACTTGTGCGGTGTGGATTATTGATATGAAAATGTTTAATTTAACGAAGTTAAAAATGTTTATGATTCAATGCATCATAAACATATGATGTATTTAATGGTTAAATCTTCATATAATATTTTATGAATTGTCATAACTGCATCTTCGGCGAATTTTTCTTTTTTTTTTTACTTTCTCTAATTAAACTTCGTAAAACATGATGCCAAGCACACCTATGCACTACTAATTGTACCGTTAGTGGTGATGAGACGATAATTTTAATTGTATTCTGCTTTTGTATATAATGCCGTTGGTAACGTACGAATCACTTGGCTTTAGTTAAGTTTGAGCTTAACGATTTCGAACGTTTATAGACATCAGCGCCTGTTAGACTTTCACATGCAAAAGTTGATACCGTAATTCACTTCATGAAATTGATTCATCTCCATCATTGAGGTATCGTTATTGATATACGTCAATTTTTATTTTTTATTTATTACACAACATCAGCTTTACACCCAATTTAACATAGGGTTTTTATACAATGGTATTACCGATAAGATGCCAATTATAAGAGTGAACGACATTCGCAAGCTCCTTTGTAAGCGAGTTATTGCTTACGTCAATTGATACTTGTAATATTTTACTCTCGTTATGGTTGAGATGAACGGTCCGTGCAACATCCATTAATTATAATAAATACTGTAAAATAATTAAACTATTTACACAATTAATCGCGTTTTACTTTATTTTATTCCAGTTAACTTTGTTCAAACACTACAACGTTTGTGGTCATGGAAGAGACTGGGGGTATTGGATGTCCCACTCTCAATGCTAAAACTGCACTACCTGAGTTTCTTTCGCCTGTTCTTCTCAGGACCGAGGTATTTTTTTTCCGAACAGGTAGTAGAATCAAATTACGTCAAAAAGTGATTATAAATCAATCCAATTTTGAATAAAGTATTTTTGACTTTGACTTTGAAACCATCAACATCTTGCTTGAAATCTTACAGTTGACAAAATTCAATTCACTATAGGATCCCAAGCAGGTTGCAAGGAAATTCAAATGCGATAAAATACGTAAATAGTTTTATTTTATAACGTCACACCAATGATTAACCGAAGAGATAAAAAATACAGGTAAATTAAATTGCAAAACGGACACAATTTTTATTATAAATACACATAGCTTTTACATAAAATATTGCATGCCCATGCCACACTAGACGTGCCTAAATGATATTAGGCACGTCTAGTGTTTCATGTGACAGTAATAAATCATCTAGTGAATCTTTCTATTAGATTGTTATTTCTATTAGATTAAAATATACATAAAATCTCTGATTATCATAGTGAAATCCGTCATACGTTAATTAGTTTAATGGGAAGCCTCAATTATAAACGGATTTGTCTCAATCCAAAGGGTAAAACTTTAAGCCTATTAAGGAATGAAGCCATCGTAAATTAACTAGAAAATTTATTATTTTAAATGAATAATTTACACAATTGTGAAACAATTACGTCTACTGTAACAAATAAATTATTAAATCTATAATATTTACATACATTAAGAAATAAATTCCACTTATTTGGATGAGGTTACGTTGTAGTTAACATCTTAGTAAATCCTTTTCAAACAGAAAACCCTCAAGTGAATGTAATTAAGCAGTGTTTGGTCTTCAAATACACTCAGTTGAAAGGGTCTGTGACAATTGATAATACATTACAATTGGGAAAAAGAAATCCGGCACGAGTCTTACACGGAATAATGAAGCTATACAAATATATCTAAATAATACTTGAATAAGGACATTTTTTAAATTCTAAATTCGTCTATATCACGAACGCTATCCATCTTTGGTCTCAAGAAAAATAACAACTTTGTGTGATATTTATTTCTGTGGATGAGGAGGCAATCGAGGCTTTGATGGTAAGCGATTGCCGCTGGCTATGGAAACCAAAGGATTTACAAATGTCTTGTCGGCCTTCTTGAAGGAGCCTAAGTCGTATCGGTCCGGAAATACCGAATCCTGACCTTAAGTGTTAAACATTTAAGTAGAATCGCAAAGTTAAGTAATTACTTTCTTAATCATTTTCAAGATTCCCGACGGTCCTTTTCTTAACACACCTAATTTAATGAATCGGTGGTAGCAGTGACGTTCAATATAGGGTATGTTTAGGAGTGAAAATCGTGCAGACGATAACTGAACTAACAAACTGGATCGTAATATTGCTCAATTACTGCTTGAATAGTTCGCAATGCAATGGTACCCTAGAAGACTAGAACTAGACTTTGCAAAGGAGTCCCGCCAATTAGTGAACTTAAAGCAAGCCTACTTAAATAAAGATGTTTTGACTTTAACATTCTTTTCGATACATGCTATTGGCACGTTTTAATGAATCTACACCACATCGATGCCTCTGGATCAGCACAAGAGACAAATAAAATGTTGGCACAGTTCAATTTTGTAGAAGCATTCGACATTTTTCACATTTTCACGGAGTATGAACCGTCGGCGTCGTAGATTTGGTGCTTTTTTAACTGGCCGTAAGAAACCACGTTTCCATAGCTGGCTTTGTTGAACTCGTAACTGCTGTACGGTTGGTGATCGTAATACTCGTGGTGGTCGTGGTGAGGACCGTGGTCGTGGTCAAATTCAACGTAATGGTCGTGGTCGTGTTTCTTTTCCTTCAAGTAGCGTAGAAGCCAAACGACGAAATGCCAACCCTTCGTCAATAGAACGTAGAATATCGCCCCGTAAACTATTTTCAAGACGAAGACTTTCGTTGCCACGACGTAAAGGAAATGCACTGGGAAAAAAAGGCAAATTTAATAAATAATACACTTATAGTTCTATTGATAAAAAAAAATATATAAATTATATATAATTATATTATTATCAATTCTCCAATTTTTATTTTTTTTTAGCCATGTGCCTCGAACACTTTTTATAGCCTTTACTGTCTCGAAAAAAGAGCGTGTCATGCAGACGTGCGTACAAAAAAATGCGTGAGTGTGTATGTCAATCATGTAGCGAATACCTTAGAAGATTTTGTGTTAAGTATTTTGGTATTATTATCATTTATATTAACGTTGTTCTAACGATACGGGACATGAACTTCTCCTACGTGATATAGAGGTCTACTTGAAGTAAAACTGACATCATATAAAAAGCTTTACATGCAATAAACGGTGTTTTTAATCATGAATAAAATTCTCGGTATCTTTATTCCTCGAATTTTTGAAACCTATGACCTTTAGAAGTTCTTTAGCTAGGTGAAACATGAATGCCACAAGCTACCTCTAGGTGAAAATAAAAAAATGAAAAAAGTTTATTATTACAGCAGCATTATGATTTTAGCCTAAGTCCAATGATGAAAAACTACAATTTAAAAACAGTTCGATTTCTAGCGGTCTCCACACTAAGCATGCCTGTATCGTAGAGACCTAAAGGTAGGACCTAGGTACAAAAACTACGCTATGTTGGGAGGGATGCCATTATCGTTAAAGAAATGTCTATCATTACGCACCAGTCAATGACGCGAGTACGTGTTCAGTAAGATATCTAAGAACGCGTTATCGGGCGGTCGGTTGTTGTGGCTGATGCTTTCTCTTTTATAGTACGGCCAGAGGTCGGGCACGTATTTGAAGGCAGCTAGTACCCATGCCATTACGACCATCGCTTTCATGCTGGCGATAACGAGCGCTATGCCTAGAATTATCTTGTACAGCCCCACTTTCGCGGCAAATAGGATAGTTAGATGGGCTGCAACAAACGAATACGGATTAATGACTATTTTAAGGGCCTTGCGTATTTCAATGTGATTTCTGCACGAAAGTTAAGAGTTTTGAGTCATGTTGAATCGTGTATATCACTCATTACGTTATTGTTGTCGTTTAAACCATTATTAACTCTGATAACTCTGAAAAGTTTAAGCATTTGTAAACTGAAAGTACTACAGCGCAAATGTCTTAAACATAAAAATATCTTTTAATTGCAATATTATCGTCTAATATCAAATAATCTCCAATATTATTTAATTGCATTATCTATTAAATTGTCAATTCTTACTAGTTACATCCATATCACTTTAACGCAACCGCCAAGAAACAAATATAAATTCATTAAACCGTGATAATTTTAGCTTGTAACATTAAAAATCCTTTTCCCAATTATACATGATTTTTATAACTACAATTAATTATGCCCATGGACATTTGCAGCATTGCAGAACTAAGAAATGCGTTGTCAGCCTTTAAGTGAGAGAGGGGGTATAAGGAGGGAGGAAGAGAGGGAGAAAGGGATGGGCAACCGGCCACCTCGCTCACTGGACGAAACGCGGAAGCAAAAAACCTTCCACTTTACATCCTGATGGGAAGCCAAACAGTTAAACCTCTAATAATACAATGTCACTCAGAACTTGCACGGCTCTACGCCGCTATGACATTAATTACGCTGGCTGATTGGAGCAAATACTAACTTGCACACTGACTGTTAAGCGGTAAGCAATGGTAGCTGCGCTCGACAAAACGTTTCTAATTCCATTTTAAGGAAATAACCCCACACCATAAGTTCTAGTAACAACCGAATCTACTTAGGACCAGTCTTGTGATAGACAGTTTCGAAATAAAATAAGATTTATTGAAACATTTGTCAATCGTCAAAGAGGTCCATACACATGCAAAAATAATCGGGCATATTGAGAACCTTCTCCTGTTTTAATTTGTTTATTAAATTATATAAAACTCCATTGAGATTTTATTTCCTTGAAGTGTTAGTTTCGTAGTAAAATAAAATATCATAATGATATAATGAGTAGTGTATTATAATTTTATGACTGTAGAGAAATAATTTTTTGGGTATAAAGTGACGACATGAGTCAGACAACTGAGCAACACACCTGCCCATATCCACACAGGACTTGACTTTGAGCTTCCCTCGTCATCCAGTGCTATAAGTGGTCTACTTGTAAAAATAAATAATAGCCCATATATATGTATATGTCCCACTCCTGGGCACCGGCCTGGGTGGTAATTAGTATATATTTTTTTTTAATCATAAATGAACATATCATTGGTAGCCGCAGTAGCTATTTCCAGGCGCTTGCTTTTAGTTCAATATACTCAAGCAACTTGAGTTCAAATCCCGGTACCGGTTTTACGTCTAAACAGCTATACTGACAATATTGTCTATCTAACCAGAGTGCAGTAGCAGTAGACAACACTGCTTCTTGGTGGTAGATTAACTGGCAATGCCAAGTACATTATTTTGTACCACCCCAAGCGAAATCTGCAAGTATCACCACTTGGAAAAAAAATTATAGTAAAGGAACAATCGCGTGTATTGAAACTTTCCAATTTCACTACCCAACATTGTCTTTAGACATTTTTAGTTAATATATATTTTTTAATATAGTAAGCTGACAAACGAGCAAGCGTTTCACCTGATGGTAAACGATTACCGCCGCCCATGGACATTTGCAAAAAAACTGAACTTGCAAATGCGTTGTCAGTCTTTAAGTGAGTACATTTTAAGAGAGGGGGAAGCGAGGATGATCGAGGGGGGGAAAGGGAGAAGGACGAGAGGGAACAAGAGTGAGAGAAGGAATAAGGGGAGGGAGGGGATGGGCCACCGGCCACCTCACTCACCGGACGAGATGCGGAAGCAAAACACTTCCACTTCACGCCGATTTTCTGTGAGGTCGTGGTACTAATCCGGTTCGAGCCGGCCCAT
>DWHO01005354.1:0-10372 GCA_018247575.1 Eurytides lysithous rurik | reverse complement strand
GGCTAGAGCGATGGTATTGGGTCTGTAGGCTCGTTGACCCAGGGAATGATGTCAAAGAGAGCGACAAATCTCCGAAATTAAACTCATGGTGTTGTATTTCCCCGTTCGAGACAAAGAGATTAAAAAAACATGACGTTAACTATTACTTTTTCGCAATTAATGGTGTGCATGTTTACAATATATTTGTAGATTTGTATGATAGTACATGCGGGCATACAGAAGTGTTTGGTCTTACTTTGTATCACAAAGCAATCGCACCAACCGAGGCATTCGAGTTAACAGTCATGTCAATCAAATTTAAGTATATCTATATATTAATAGGTGAAGAGAAAACTTTGGACCTCTTTTACAGCCTATTGCTCTCGCGGAGTAGAATGAAATTTGTCAGAGTTATAGCTTATAGTTATAGTTTTGTGAACATTCATAAAATATATATTAAATTAAATAAGCTAATTCGTTCATTTATACCACTAATGTCAAACACTTTATTTCTGAAATGACAGATGTCATAATCAAACTACTAAAGAGGACTCTCAAGAAAGCCTTCTTGGTCGATTTCAACTACGAATCGATTGCTAATTTATTCAAATAGGCCTTCAACGAAAAACACTTTGGAATCGTCATTTTTAAATTTACGTTCGTGAGGAAGGAGGGAAGGAAGATCGGACTCGGAATGCAACTCTGTTAAGAAGAGTCGACAATATAAGTTGCTCTTTTAAAATACTGGTACCACAATGTATTAGCTATTTTTTATGGAGTAGGCGGGCAAACGAGCAAGCGGCTCACCTGATGGAAATGAACAACTGCTGCCTAGGGACGTTTGCAAGTTGCATGTTCACAATATATTTATATTATCTGCATTTCAGCACTGTAATGTTTATTCGCAAACTGAGTAATTACGAAAAAAATTTATACAACGCGCAAGGCGGTCAGGTTGTTGACCCGTGTGGATCCCAAAGTTAGTCACTGGACCGTTGCATTAAGGAAACTCGTATTGCAACCTCGCAACTGTTTTGTGATGCAGTTACTTTAATGTGAGAACAATAAAAATAACTCTCTGGCCGTAAATATTTTGTGATGCTTGGCTTGTTGATGATTTTTAGGAAATTAAGTGGTAAGCGACGTCTGCCTATAACAACACTGTACTACACAGAACCTATTTAGCCCTGTGCGTCTTAAAAGTAATTTAGCTATGTTTTTATAAAAAATACGGCCATCTGACTTTAACTATATCTAAAAATACACTCAACGTACATTCTCTTTCAATTATAATGAGTCGCCTGATGTATATTTAAAAATTCAATTTCGATAACATGAAATTTATACAAAACAATCTAGCAATAAACTCTTTAAATACATGTTAAAATAAAAAGAATCATCAGAGCCGATCGACAATTGTGTGGAAGAATATGTATATAAAAGTAAAATTCACAGAGAATACAATATACGTAGATTGAGAACTTCCTCCTTTTTTGAGTCGATTAAAAATTTACTTTATACGCATGCTTTTCAAAGACAAAATATTCACACTTCAATATACGTAATTATGGATATAATCATTGTAATTACATTTAATAATTATGTGCGGGTACATTTTGGAATTGTACCGGGAGCGGGCGTTTTGCATGTAAATTTAGTTATTCAGCTAAATCTCAATAGATTAGTTAATTTTTTAACCAACTTTTTGTATTTTATATTGAAATATATAAACAAATATATAACTAGAAATATACATTCGGCTTCGTTTTTCTGTATATACCGTTATTTTTGTACCCACAAACAAACCATGTTGTTACATTAACCCGTACTAGTACATTACCCGTATAGAAGAAGAGTCAACAATATATTATAAGGTTGCACTTTTAAAACACTGATACTACAACGTATTAGCTATTTTTTTAGCTGCAGCTCAGTACTGTAATGTTTATACGTAAACTGAGTAATTACGAAAAAAAAAATTTTTTTGAGACCGGACTCGGAATGCAACTCCGATGAGAAGTGTCGACAATATACTCAACGATTTCTCTTTTAAAATACTGGTACTAAAATGTATTAGCTATTTTAAAGAAAGGGGAGCCTGGAAAGGGAAGGTGGTAGGTCTCCAGCTACCTCATGCACCAGACAAAACTTTGTTCGATGACTGTTGGGCGCAGATGCTAAGCTATTGACTTCGGCGTCGCAGGTCGTGGGTTCGATTCCCACTTGGGGCAAATGTTTGTACGAACTACAAATATTTGTCTCGGATCTGGGCGTTTGTCCGTGTAAAATTTATGTATGTAAAACGCCCTTATAATTCAAGATATTTCTATCTTACAATAGGGGCAGTGCTTAAAAAAAAAGAAAGAAAAAAAAATTAAACGATGAATTGTTATTTCCTTATATTCAATATATGATTTGATACATAATTAACACATTCACTGCTGACTCAAAAAAATTGTTCAATACAGCGATGCGACTTTCCACTTTTATAATTCCTTTTTTTTTGACAATACACATATATGTGTTGCTCTCACGGGCGACCCGACAGGAAAACACACCGGCGTGTTTACCGCACTGCGAGACGCGATTATCTCGAACACACATTTGTGTTTTTGACACAACGGTTGTGTTTCAGCAGTGAGTGTGTTAAAGTAGTAAATCTGTAAATGTTTTACAAAGTTCCTTAGAAGAGCAAAATACTAATTGGTAAGCCATAATCGCCAGCAGAATTTGATACCGAGTCAAAGACTGAAAGTGATGTCGATATTGTATTGGTAAATTATGAAATTTGACATTTCATATATCAGAATCGTAATGATCTTTTCTCTTTATCTTCAAAACTATTTCCGTGCTAAGAAACGTTCACCTCAAATCTGTGCTCCATTCGTTAAGTCTTAAAAATATTGAAAAAGAGGGTAATAGTTGTTTGGGTTGGTTGAATATTTTTAGCTAATGGTAATGTCTTATGACAAATACATACTGGATGAAAAAAAAAATTTACTAAGTTCCGAAATTAAAAAAAAAATACGTCAAGAAACGATCTGATTAATGTAGACTATTAATATAATTTTTCTATTTCGAAATGTTTGCTCTTTCATAAGTCACACTGATGTTATTTATTATGCGTGTCTCTGCGCACATGCCTTTACCAATATATAATATTAATAGGTTTGCCAGCCAACGGCGCTTCAAAAATCTAGGAATGTAAAACATATTATATTGAATCATCATTTAAGTGCTAAAATAGAAAACGTTACGTTTTCTACTTACTAAATGCTATATTAAGAAATATTCCAAAATCCTAAATTAATCTTCTCTGATATTGAGTCTAATCAAATTTTAATATAACTAAAGTATAAATTTCTAATATGTTTCTTTTTAGATTTTCTAGATCTGACAAATTGGAAAATATTTGTGTTGTTATAAGACAATGTGGTTTTGGGATAGTTTTTATTTTGATGGCATATGTTCTCTTAAAGTAAATGCCATTAGACAAAAATCTAAAAATTAAAAAATACCGTACTTTTACGCAGCCTTTTCTAAAAATCAGGTCAAGCATATCTAACTCATAAGGTTCGGCCATAGAAACAGTAGAAACTGGAGATCCTATCGTGGTAGATTACAAGTATTTCTGTTCGCAAATTAACTTGAAGGTCTCTCACATAATAACATTGTCATGGTTTATGTGTGACTTACCCAATCGACCTTCGAGATCTTTCTATTAACCAGTGATAAACTGATATCCGATTTGATTAAGCACTGATTATATCGCGCACGCTCCACAGCAAAGCGAGGCGGAGACGACAGAGGAGAGCACGCCAGTGAGCGTTGCTGCGGCAGTGGTAGCGCAGCAGGCGGCCGCTGTGGCACAGCAAGCAGCCGCAGCGCACGCCGCCGCCGCCGCCGCCGCTGCCGCCACCACCGACAAGACCCTCGTACCAGTCTCCCAAGCCTCCCAGCCGAAGAGACTCCATGTCTCCAACATACCCTTCCGCTTTCGGGATCCAGACTTGAGGAACATGTTCGGCGTACGTATACACCCGGTCTAGTAGCGCACGGCATGACTCTCTGCACAAATCACAATGCTTAACGAGTTCAAAATCATTAATCGCCAATGTTTTACATTTCAGCAATATGGCACGATACTTGATGTAGAGATAATCTTCAACGAACGCGGCTCGAAGGTAAGCACGATTTTGTCCCTCCTACTCCCCTCCACCTAGATATTAGTATAAAGTGGCCCTGAAATCCCCGGTAGTAACGTGGATCTCATTGCGGCCACTTTACGATTTTATTAAGAGATCGTATTATCGTCTTATGAAGCAATAAACATACGGGTCATCAGTTATTTGGTACTCACGGACCGGATGTATTCAATTATTATATTAATAACAAAATATGTTATCGTATGCTATAGTCTAAATCGTACCTCTTTAACTTTTTAATGTTCCTTATTTGGAATTAGTAATGCTATTAAGAAGAAACAACGTTTATTGCTTCATTTGTGTTAGTGAATTATAGGAAGTTTTTTTTTTCATTGAAAAAATAGGCATTTTTTGTTAGTAAAATGTTCAAGTGACAGATTTTAAAGATTTTTTTTGGTAAAACTAAATACATATTTAGATAAGAATTGTTTCATTAATTCCCTTGTGTACCTTAATCATGTACTTTAATCCTTGGTATCAATAAATATTATAACAAAAAGTTTTTAAATTTGGTTCATAATTATAATAATAATATTTTTGACGCTGTTGATATTTCACGCGCTATGTGTGATATACTGTAAATTCCTATAATTCACAGATACTGGCTTCATAGCTATTGCTACATATAATATTATATCTATCTATATCTTTGAATAACACTTAGCGCTTTTTTTTTTATTAAAAACGTTAAACATGCAAAAGGTATGAAGTCCAAGTATTCATAATTATTACTGCCCAAACTGAATGATATATTAATTTTTTTCCAAAATGAATCTCAAAAATTATGCCTTATATATTTTAATAAAAGCTTTCTTCAAGTCTCAAGGCAAAAGGGCTTAGACTAAAATTATTATAATTGTGTTTAAACAAACTTTCTATCTCATAGCATATTCTTGGTTTTATTGTTTGGTGCAGTATCTCTAATTGCATTGTATATTACCATTAAAAAAAATGTCTATAAAAATGTAATCCGACCTTAAAATCTACTGAATTGTTATGTTATATATTAAGTACCTTTGACATGCTTTTTAGTGTCTGTAGAATTTTTAATATGTCTGAATATCCCTTTTAAAATGATTAACACATGAAAGTAAGTCATCGGTACAACTGACTGTCCAGAGCAACATTAATCAATTTTCATAATTTAATGATACTCAAAAAACAACTCACTGTAAAATCTCGAACCTCACAACAATACGATTCCGTAAGAGATAATTTTAATTTGACCTATTTATTACAAAGAATTGATTGGATTGACCGCTTTTTCGTGTTTACCGCTTTCCTTGTCAGTTTGGTGACCGATCCTAAAGTAGCCCATGCCCGCTCATGTCTGATACGTATTTTAATCTTTTGATATAATAGCTCCGAATTATTTTCTCTTCAATGCCTCCATTGGGATATGCAGTATTAGACAATAATGCATCGTCACTATAACAGCTGATTTTCTAAGTCACATTTCCAGGACAGCTCTATTATTCATCACTAATAAATATTATTTACTATCGTCCAAACTGCACCGCTTGCTCTTCATAGTTGTACTTGAGACGAAAGGAGCGTCAACTTTATACGTATCTATTGGCTTTTGTTTATGACTAGATTGAACTTTCCTATGTGTGTAGTTTGGGTGATGCGTCATTCCGAAGTATACTTTAATCCGAAATTATTAGATTGAAAATGTTATTTTGTTGTAATCATAGTTTTCTCGGTCATGCGCTTCCTAACAAGGGGACATAATGTTTCATTAGTTTTTGGGCATGTACACTTCGCTGACCCTAATTACTTTTTGTGTTAATAAAATTGATAACGTAAATTAAATATCCTAGAAGTAATTTTGGTGCATCACTTAGTTTGGCTTAATCTCAAGAATGGCATTAGTGTCTTTCCCGTCTGCTGGATCTATACGTCGGACAAATGAGTTTCATCTTAGGTTTTGAGACGTGTTATATGGTCCTCACGCGTCCATTGTATTTAATGACCTCGTAAGAGAAACCAGAGTCTCAAATATTGATTCATAAATACGGTTTCTTCTCGCTCTCTCTCTCTGCCCACGTAATTAATACTTTTACGTTATAACAAATATTTGCACCCAGAATGGTAATTGTGATAATAGAGCTGTCATGCTTTTTTTTAAGTGTAAGCGTTTCGTACAATCAGCAACATGTTTGCCACTTTCACAACTCGTCTCTTCCACTGTATTGTGTGCTGTGCTAGCTGCTTTTTGTATCTATGGGTTGTCACCATGTTTTAACAGTAGTTTACGTTGACCGTAGCACGATAAATAAAATTGATAAAATTCATTCGATTTACAAAAGTTATTCCTTGAATTTTCCAATTAAAGCCGCCACACAAACGATCCAGTGAATCGGCTAAAGTCCATTTTATCAGTACTATGTATCTATGAATAATGCCACGGGGAAATTGCTTTTTTTATTACAATATTTATTTTTATTTCGGCACTGTACAGTCTATGCACATTAATTTGTTTAAAACCCGTAAGTCCGGTGGTAGTATAGACATCAAAAGACATTCAAATTGATAAAAGACATGTAATTCACAGTCAACACTTATGATAACTATCGATACAAGCCCAACATAAAAAATATATTAAAGACCTCTAATAAATCGAGCGTCTAATGATTCGTCTTTATATAAAATCATTTGCTTGAAAGCTGAAAATAGTTTTATCCTAGTTACCTGCATGTCGGATGACTTTAATAGAAACAAATTGCAGCTAACATTCCATACAGAGTGTAGATACTCTGATTAGAGACAGTAGTGACCAACGAACTAGATTCGATTCCTTCACTATACGTATTCTATTGAAACAGACTATTTCCAATAGCTGATAACTGACCGTTAGGTCGAGAGACATTCAATCAGTTTACTTGTTACCCAAACGCTTATGTGTACCCATTCAGCTGTAGAACGCTCAAACTACCAACGTAAACGGTGTCAAAGAAAAGAAATCCTATCGATATCTCACTACCATATATACTATACCAATATCTATTTTGAAATAATGAAAAGAGAAAATATGCAATGCATAAATGTTAATTTTTGTTGCACGTTGTTTTTTGAGCGACGCTGTTTTTAATGCATGTTTTGTCTGTCTTGCATGCAGGGATTCGGTTTTGTAACATTCGCAAATAGTGGTGATGCGGAGCGAGCACGAGAGCGTCTTCACGGCACCGTGGTTGAGGGCAGAAAGATAGAGGTGTGCATGAATCAATGAATACCATCCGTAGCACTATGTAACTTTAACATCCCGCCCACGCCCACAGCAAACTGCGCTCTGCCCTGTAGTTACTGCCATGCTAGAGCGTACACTATAAGTATGCCGCCCTACGCCCCCTCGCCCCCCCACCCCCCTGATCTAATCCACAAACAAACCTTATTTATTTTATCCCTTTACTCTCTAGACGGTCATTTAATATGCCGATCGATTGAGAGACTGTCTCACAGAGAAATGTAGAACGAACCGTACCGTCTCAATACCGACGAGGTAAGACAGCAAATGCACTTTTAAGTTTCATTAATTATTATATACTTTGCTACTGTCGATATTTAAACAGATAAACCCTTTTCACGTTGTGTGGTGATTATTTCTAATGGCAGTAATGACGTTATGGGAAATCTTAATTGCTTATCACTCGTCGAGTGTGTTAATTTGTCATTGATCGTTGCAATAAACTGAAAACTTTGATGAGGAACAATCACCGATACCAATTTAAAATATCAAGTGTTTAGTTCAACTGGGCACGAACAAGCCGGCTATAGTTTTGCGAAGTCTTATCTAAAAACAAACTTGTAATTTTGTAGCATTAAGCCACATCAGTAGTGGATAATAAAATTTGGCGTAATTCCTCGTGTTTATAAGTATATTTTGTTATTATAATATATTGTTTTTTTTTTTGACATTGAAATAGAAATACGAATTTCAAACGAGTTACTCACAGGTTTCGAACCGGGGACATTAACTGTGGAATCTCAAATTATCAAACCCCAACGAGTAACTCTATTATATTTCCTTTTTTATTTTATTTTTTTAACAATAATATAATTGGATTTCCGAATATTTCAAGACTATTTTTTTTATATTTTATCATCGGCAATTTCTGACAAATCACTTACTTCCCTATCAGGTTAATAATGCAACAGCGAGAGTACAAACGAAGAAACCGCCAGCGGTCCCCAACGGTAAGTGTCTCCGACGCTTATTACAATAATGAACATTTTATAAATTTCATATTAATATTGAATTTCAAACAACTTTATCATAACATAACAGCAGATACGTTACAAGAATTAAAATTTGGTTATTTAATTTAAAGACCTGCTGTATTTTATTATATCACATATAATGCATCTTGGATTTTTTTCTTTTTGATCCACCCAGTTATACTGACTAGAAATGGATCAGTTCCCACTCTGGGTGAGAGAGCTGAAATATTAAAGATCGGTGTTGTCCATGTTAATGTATTCACTTGTTAAATGTTCGTTATAGATAATTTGTCGGAATGGAATGCAAGTAGGTGAATGCTATTTAGAGAACGAGAACACTGTCAACGCCGGAGACAGTCTGCGTCTGAGCTAGGCCTACTGCGTGCGACCAATGCCAAATGCCCTTTGAAAAAATTATTTCGGATCTGTGAGACTCTCGTGACACACTAGCGTTGTGAGCGAATGAATTTGAATTTTTAATTTTATTCGAAATTCCGGCCAGTTCAGTAGCTGTTTTTTCTTTTTCTTTTTAATTCCTTTATCGACCTTTCAACTCTCATTGAGACTTAGCATTTTAGATGCATGTTCGCTGCTCAATGCTATGTACATATTATACATATCCCCAAAAAAAAACAGAAATGATGAACATGATGTCTTTTATTATTATTCGCTAATAAGTTCCACAAAGGCTGTCTCCGGTTCTTGCCTGGCGAAAACACTTTCGGATGACACCTGACTTAGAGCTTCACATCGTTCCACTTTCTTTGTACGAGGATTCTCTATCTTGACGTTTGCTAGAGTGAATGCGACTTCTATCTTGCACTGTCAATATTTCAATTCCGTAGCGGAATGCCTACTAGGTCTGTCTCCTTTGCGCTGTTCTAGAGAATGCATATTCGTAATCGCTTCGTCTCATTCTAACGATGCCAATTGTTTTGTTCCAGTGTGCGTCCAATGGCCAGAAGGTGAGACAGATATATGCATCTTTACTTCTTTATCAACTTCAACTATTGACCAGCTTTCGCGTTTACATTAATTACATAACATTCATTCGAGCATGACGTTTCCTTAATTATGTGGTGGGACTATTTCATATATGGTTTATTAGTTTCTTTTGCTCGATGAGACATTGAAATTGTATGTCACGAATTAATTGTGAGGCATTGTAAATTACCCTAACGGCCATGCTTCTTTAGAGCAGAAAGTAGGGAATGAAATGTATTTGATCTTTCGCACGGTGGTGAGCATCCGACTATTTTGATGATTGTGATTTGAGTCCTGCTGCTATGTGGCATGGCCTTGTTGTTCTCGATCCTCTATGTGAATAATTTTCAAATGTTCTAGTCGTGTAAGTTGACCTGCATTTTAGTTCATAGTGACCATAGCGATATAGACCGTTGTTTCTGTAATTATGTTTGAGTGATATTGTCATAAGGGCACGATTGTAATTGTACTGAGAAGATTTTAAGTCGAATTCGTGTTATAGCGTACAACAGGCGCGTTATTGGTGGTATAGCAGCCATAGTTTGTATACTGTATCATGAATACTTAGATAAAATTAAAAGAGGACAGTCCATAGAAACAGGTTTTTTTTTTCGAGTGTATTCGAATGGAATATTAATTAGAAATGGTTTTGACTTGTATCAATATATATTCCCTCGTAAGTAGACGTGAGGATACCAGCTTCTCTCAATCTTTTTGTGATGTCTTATCACTTTAATACCGCTATATTAGGCGTGAATTAGTTCATTACGTAAGTAAACCCGACGAGGCATAAATGAAGCCATCGTCGTCGGAGAGTGGCGAATCGAAGCATTTGTGGTGGTAAGGCGCGCCCGTTGGCGAATAGGGAGCGTGCATAGCGCGGTAGCGGTTAGGGCCGACGGGTGTTTGAGGCGCGCTGTGTGCGCAGGGCTGCGGGTGTCCGGCGTGACGTGGCCGTGGCTGGGCGCCGCGCCGGCCGCCGC
>DWHO01005353.1:0-10373 GCA_018247575.1 Eurytides lysithous rurik | reverse complement strand
TCCTTAAAGGTTGGCATCGCATTTGCAAAATTTATAATATCGCAAATGTCCACGGGCGGTGGCGATCACTTACCATCAGGTGAGCCACTTGCTCGTTTGTCAGCCTACTCCGTAAAAAAAAAACCCAGATCTGAAACAAATATTGGTAGTTCGTACAAATATTTGCCCCGGGTGGGAATCGAACCCCCGACCTATAACCGAAGTATATATCGTTAGTTCGACGAAAAGAAAAACATATTTAACGATTCTAAATACAGCAATCCCCTCTATTATTAAACCACATTTTCATATTATACAGGAATAATCCTACAACGCGTTTTCATATAACGCGGAACCAATATACCGTGTTATAGGGGGGATAACTGTAGACGTTACATGAGTGTGTTGCGTTGTTCAATTCCGACAATTAGTTCACATTCGCCTTATATTCATCTTGTTCAAATTTCGCTGGTCAAGAAAGTAGTTTTTATTGATCCACTCAAGTTCAAATGTATTTCTTTTAGTGGTCAAATAATAATTCATCAACTAATTTAAGTTGTATACGGGAGAAAAAAAATTGTCGTTGACCTAAGAAGGAAATGACTTTAATTTTTTTATATATATAACTTGTTCATTATATAGTTTTTTTTTAAATATTTAGTATTATGCCAGTTCTATTTGTGATTAGAACGTGTTGTGAGGCTGGTAGTCTTTGTTTACCTTAGCTCGAGCCTTATCAACGGCTTCAGACGCCGCAAGGATCAAAATATCTCGTTTTCGAGCGCTACTTTGTTTGAACTAAAAATTCCACAACGATAAGGAGGCTCGTTGCGCTAAATTATTCAGTCCGGTGATCGTTCGTTTGTCTTTGTTATTATTTGTAATGCACGTCGAGTGTATTTCTTTGCGACTTGTATAACAGTCAGTGTACATTGTTTTGTCTGTATTTATATAAAAACAGAATGGCCGGCTCGAACCGGATAAGTACCTCGTGGTACCTCACAGAAAATCGGCGTAAAGTGGAATTGTTTTTGCTTCCGCGTTTTGTCCGAGTGTTCCCAGTGGGCCCATCCCTCTCCTTCCCCTCCTTTCCTCCTCTTGCCTTCCCACCATCCCCTCTCCTCCCTTTATCATCATCGCTCCCTCTTCAAAAATTCCTCCTTAAAGACTGGTAACGGATTCGTAAGTTCTCTTGCAAATGCCAATGGGCGGCGGTTATCGCTAACCATCAAGTGAGCCGCTTGCTCGTTTGTCAATCTACTCTATATAAAAAAAGTACTATTAACTGTAGTACACATCAAAATTTAAATATTGTAAATTTAACAAAATTTATCATTAATTTTGTTATTGCGGACCGTTTTAACATTGCTCTCAGACGATAAAGGAAAACATAAGGTTATCAGGAAAACCGTTTTGATAGTGAACAGCGCATAAGGTAAAAATCTGACATAATTCCGAGAGCGTGAATGTATACACTTGCACCATACAGGTAAAACAACGTCATTGTGACGTCATGATAAAATTTTAAGGCAAACCCGCATGATTCAGACGTAACAAAATTCATTCAAATTGCTTCGACGGCCAAATCATTTTACGAATAATAATTCCGTTATTCAACATTAAAACTATGCTTTTATAACTTCTACTTTAATAACTTCTTAAGAGTTGCTTAAGAAGTAACTCATCGCACTGTACTTAATTTTAAAGCAAAACAAAATGTTTTAATCCAATCATATTATACTATACATTCACATACGATTAAATGCAATTGTTTCCATGTATTGCGACAGAATTTAAACTACGTTACTTACGATTATTTAGGAATCCGTGTCACAGCGTCGAATCAAGTATGTAGCGATAAAACGTTTATTGTTTTCTTTTTCACAATATTTACAATAACAATATATTAATAAAATAGAACCGAATTTAACTTATTTACTTTATTTAATTGAAAGATTTAATACCTAGCATTATCAACGACCACCACATTGGAACCAATCAATTTGATTGATTGGGTTACCATGGCGACACATGTTTTCGTTTGGTCGATGCATTTATTTGTTCGAGTGACATTGATGTTTTGTGCAAATTTATTATCTTTTATTTTTTGTACCTTTTACTGCTAGGCAGCGATATGTATTTGTACAGAAGACCCAAATAATTTCAACCGAATTACGAATAGAACTACACATAATACGCGAAGCAATTAATTGGAATACGACCGGTTTGCAGAGAGGCCGCGTCAGAGTTGCCAACTTTTAAAAATCTTTACCCCAAAAACTGATTAAAGTTTCGGTTGCGGTTTATTCAAAGACTGAATTGCAAATAGGTTGTTGACGTTTGACTTTTTTGAAAACAAATTGTTTTATTAATCGAAATACACATTTAAATTCACTTAAATTTAAGTTTGTGATATTACATCTTGGTACTCTTATTTATTCTTTTTTTGTATTGCCTTTCGGCATTTAAGGAAATTTTTCCATTTCCGAAAATAACAATATTTTGGCGGTCCTTTAAATTGACTCTATTAATGTATTAGCTACTTTTCTAAACTGAAGCGGAAGTTCCCCAAAGTTGGTTACCCTGACCGTACAAACCGGAATAAACGTGAAACCGCAATGGACAAATGCATTTATGGTTGGCAAACACAAAAGACTGCTCGTTGTGTTTCGTCATTCAAATTGCTCGAAGCGTAACGGATTCAAATAGCGTCTGTCCTAGCATCTGCGAATGTAAAAAGCTGCACATTTTAAACATTTCTAAACATACGTGGGCCAATTGAAATTTTTGGATTGGGGCGCGTGGTAAATCGATTTTTTTTAATGTTTTAAATGCAACTGCATTTTCGCCCGCTTCATATCAGGGAACCAATTACCATCACAATCACCTTAGGCCGTAATTTCGGTTGATAGATTTTCAATGGCGATTTGAAAACGAACAATCGAAGAAATTACTTTAAATCGATCATTGATCTAACGGGCAACGATTTCAGCTGACTACTTAAAGATTCATAAAGAAATATTTATGGCCAATTCACTTCTGAATTTTTATAAATCATAAGAAAGTCAATTAAAAAACTTCACAGCGAGGAAAGAGATATATGTTGCTGTTATATTATTCAATGGAAAGTATTACGAGAGAATGGCGCCCGCAAGGAGGCTCGAACAGCGTTGCTTGCAGAATGTTAGGAATGTTCTCTCGGATTCTCAGAACACTTACGCTCTGTTCTGAATCATAAGCTTCTAAAGAGTCAGCTTTTAAGTAGCATAAAGACGCGGTAAAAACTCTATGTAAAAAAAACTTCATGGTCAATTATAGATATAGGATTACAGACATAAGGACACGGGATGCATTTTTAATTCTCAGTAACGGTTTTATACGTTTAACATGTAAAGGTGAAATCAGCGTTCTATATTTAGTCTACTTAGTCATCGGAAGTTCGTATACTACTAAGATTTCGGCATGTAACGAACTCTTTCTCGCAACAATTTAATTTAGAATGTTTGATTGGTAATATGAAGCACATTTACAGTGGAAACAATAACGTTAACAGCGTATCTTTGAAAAAAATGTAGCCATTGCAACTTTACATTTAATTTCCTCATTCGGAATGTCCGCTTTAAAAAATACCTTTGTGATAAATTTCGCTCATTGTGTTCGGGAGGCGGAACAACTAATTACTGTACCTAAAACGTCGAGAAAAAAAGTTATGACTGTTCAATTTATTTACCTATTGTTTTAAATGTCAACCTTATAACTTCGTGAAAAACGTTCACATAATATAATAAAAATTGTCAGTTTCTTCTTGCAATATAATCTTTAGCGTCTGCTAAATCTTCAATAGCTCACGTAATCGAACGTTTTGTACTGTCTGATAGTCAGACTTATGATGTTGTTTGATTGCTGTTAAAGACAAATAGTTTTTTTTTATGTCAATGATGTCATCTTGTGACCAAAGACTCAATGTCACCGTGGTGTGGTCTTTGCAGTTTTTTGAGACTACATTTCAGTAACTGTTAATTTGCCACTAAAATATCCGAACATACAAAATTTTATTAATACCTAATCATTCAGATGATTTTATATTACATACTGATTGAAAAGATTATATATAATGATTGAGAATAACTTAGAAAGAGAAGTCGGATGCATTAGGACAGGAGATGATCGTTAGAAAGGGATCGACTATACACGTTATACTTGAATGAGATCAAAGGGAGGTATAAGTGCAGCCACGATCAATACAGATTGTGGTTTTTGCAAGCGAATCCCACTGTTAGGGACAGTGTGGGAAGAAATAAATAAAGATGTACACCGAATGTTCGGTTAGTAGCATTCGAGAAGCTTCCATCGACAGTCGACCATTCAACAAACTGATTAGTTATGATCCGTTTGAATACAATGGAACATTGAAGAAATTTGAGCTAAGAATGAATAATTGATCCTTAGTCTTGATTCTTTCCAACGATAGGGTAAATTGCTTCGACAATCGACTGGCTCGAATATTTTTCATTCGTTCGTCTTCGTTTCTCGGTAGTTGCCGTCGTAAACTTTAGGCCGATTTGGAAAACGATTAGAAAACAATTACGTACTTAATTAGTAATTTGTACGAAACACACTTTAGACAATACTTTGATACTAGGTATCAAAGTATTGTTTAAAATGTGTTTGCTTGTATTTATGCTATTTTAGACTAGTCTAAACGAAATATCGGAGAGTTAGGTCGTGGTTGCGGCCCGTCACGTATTTCGAAGCGAAGGCCGCAATCTTACTCAGGCATAACGTAACATTGGTAATTCTTGCTCTTTATGTCGTCAGTCAATTGGACAAATTCAGCTAATCCGTAAATCCATAGCAAAAAAACTTTCATAAAGCCCAGAAGGAATTGATCTATGCATAGAATAAAACTAGATATGATTTCGGTGGCGAATTACCTCTTTTTTATATCCGTAAATTAACTTAGATAATAAGAAAAATTGAACTTATGCCTTATGAATTCATTAGTATATTATTCAGATAGAATAGGAGGTTTATAAATAAACAGTGATGTGATCCCGAAATCATTTATCATTTTAGGGATGGGTTAAATTACCTCCAAATGTTACTCTTGTTTATTGTGTTTGCCTATCGTTTATTTAAAAATGTTAACGATATAACATCTCAAAAACAGAGATAAGATTAAACTTAAAACAAAAGATAAAACATCTCTCGAGTTTTAAGATTGTTTCAAAGTTATAAAACAGTGATGTCCTTTATAAAGGTTTAGTGTTGTAAGAGAGAATGGCATGTGCATTGGATTTATCATGGACTACGACATACAAAAGATTTTAAATATATAACGTTCAAAAAAAGTTACAAAAATCTTATACAGTGAAATAAAGAAGCAACATGTAGAGTCTAATAATAAATCATTGAACGTGCAATACTACGATTATTAAAAGAAATTACCCCATAGAGCTCCGAGATCTTTTTTTCACATATTACTAATCATATTGATTAGTATTATCGATAATAAAATTGTTATGACAATGAAAAATACTAATAATCATTTCAAAACGTTTAAGTACATAAGGTATAGTTGGACGTACTTCTATATATAATAACTTTTGTAATAAAAGGTAACGTATTTTCAACAAAACCAGATAACAAACGTTACTTTACATAGTCATTCTTCCAGACAAAACGTAACGGAACACAAAGAGATTGACGTTAATACTATCCGAAACCGACGTCTATTGTTCGCGAACGGTACAACGCGCGTCACAAAACAATTGCAAAGAATTACAAGAAAAACTAAACACGGAACAGAGTTGGCAGAAAGTTACCAAATTTGTCACTTTGTATTAAGTAAGGGTGCGCAGGCGGCGGAGGCAGCGCCGCGCCTGCAAGCCTCCGACTCTCCTATATATGCACGCACCGCCCTCGGTAAATTCTTTGCATAAATAAGCGAGAAAGCTTCTGTGACCCACAATTAACTATATTTTTACACTCACTTCACGTAAACACAATGCACTTCATCCAAAACAACTTATTAATGTAACATCCTTACCTTACACTGCGCAGTAACGATGTTCTGACACGATCGATGAAGAAAAACAAGTGAAAAGCAGACACAGTCACGTTCGTGCGGATACGTCGAGAGTAATGGCGCCGGTCCGTTCCAACTTCAAACCCGTCGAGTGTTACTCATAGACTCGGAAGGCTAAGCCTTGTTTGTTTAGTGACGCGCGCTAGACGTTGCCATCTCTTTCTAACATGCACGAAACGCTTCAGTACAAAGAGAGATAGTTATAAACTTATCGGTCGTATCTTTTTACCTGTGGTGCAGCAACCTACATCACCGGTGCGCCCAACAATGTCATGTCTTGTGTATGCTTCTCGTCTCATAAATGATGCAAAATATAAATTATTTGACCCCTCAATTTGTTTTTGAAATTATGGCAATATTTTTGACAAGAACGGATGAACGCTCTTCATTACCGCTAAATATCGTACAAACCACTTTTCTACTTATTTAATAACTGTATTAGAACATACTAGCATATTTGTGATGAAAATATGTCCAAAGCTATTCAAATATATTAAATAAATTTAAGTGTTCGTAATTTATTCTATAAAATTGCTGATTTTCTGCTATAACAAATCTGAGTAATCATATTGTTATATAACAATTAGATTTTATTTTGTTTTAAAGTAAAAGAAAATAATATTTTTTTTTTAAATATTTTATTAGAAAAACCTTCATAGAAATATTTGTGTACGATTTATTTAATAATGTTGTCTATAATTTTTTATAAATATAAGTTTTAATACACTTATGGCGCCATCTATTTATAGCAAAAAGCTTAATAAGAAAATTATTACTATAGTGACATCTATCGGTCATAAAATATTTCCAAATGTATTGTAAATAGCAATGTTCTACTTATCACATTGTGCCACGAGATGGCAGTGTTAAATACTGATCATTTTTTCAATAACACAATGGCCGCTGTCAAATTTTCTCCGCTGCTTAGAGACAATTTTTTTGACCTGTACATCTTGAGCTTCAAGATATTTCGTGCTCGAGATTCGAGAATAAGATGAAGTTCAAAATCAGCGTAGTGGCCGCTATAAAACAGAAGTATAACTAGTAACTATACCTAACCTTTACTCGTTTTTTGTCAATTTTAGCCAGCAGCGTCATGTAGAAATTACAACCCATTCGTTGTATCGACATGGTCGTCAATTTAATATTATTTGTTTTTTATCGCCAACGGCCTTTAGGATTATGCTGTCTCTCATTCGACTTTACGATTATCAGAAATATCGGAAGTTGTTTACGGCCAATTTCAAACGCCTCAATTCGAATTTATATTATTAGTGAAGTCCGCAAATAAAACGTAACAAAAAATAAAATGTACCAACTATTCTTTGCCGATTAAGTTATAACTTTTTTTTAATAAGGTTTTTTTACATTTAATTTTTTTTATAAGTAAAATGTTAATGTACGAGATTATGTTCAACAGTCGATTGAAATCGCGGATCATTAAACCTTTAATGGTGTATTTGAAGCACCAGCTGCCATTAAGATGTCAACCGATGTTAATGACGTATTAATCATGGACATACATAAAAGTAGGTGCGTAAATCACTGTATTTCGTGTTATCAAAAAGTTGCAACGATTTGCAAGTAAACGTTTTGAGAAACAAACACATTTTCATTCAACGAAATGTATAACAACGGTTTAAAAAGGATTTTTGTGTTTATTCAACAACGGGTTGTCACTTGACCCTACGTATTAAAATAGCAGAAAAAACTATTGCCATAAGCACGCGTACTTAACTATCTATGTCGCCTCATGGACGTTGTTAAGTGTTTCAAACATTTGTTTTTTAATAACAAAATAAAAATTTATTGTTCAGGTATACACTATATATATAAGTGCATATAGCATTATACATAGTCAAGATATCAGGGAAACATTATTAGGCTAAGTGCCATGATATTTGTACGGTTTTAATAAATAGTTTTTATTGATAAATAAAGGTATTCAAAGTGCATAGAATAGATAACGGTATATTTTGTCTTCGGCCTTATTTTTTAATTCACAAAACCGTATAACGCAAGTACATTGGATTTATTATTTCCATGAAATGTTTAAAAGCTAAAGATAACAAGGTATGCTTGTGCCTAAGCCACCTATGTTTATTGAAAAAAAGATATAAGACACTTCACGAGTGAAATTTGAAGATGATGGTTATACTGAAATATAATTCAGTCAACTTAAACATTATTGAGCAATAGCTGACGAATAAAAAATAATTAGAGATGATTAGCGAACGCAACTTGGTTTTGTTTTAAATGTATTACCAAACAAAGTGCTAGGTTCTATCAATATAAACCTTAAGTCATATTTGACATCTCATCATCAAGGAATAAAGAAAATACAGACTATTGCATTCATCAACAATTTAGAGAGAAATAAACGAGTGCCACAGATCGAACAATATTAACTTTAATGCTACAAATTTTGCATTATTTATTTGGAGCTTATTAAAAATATTTTTAAATTAGAAATATTCCGAAATCTGATGTCGTAGTATTTATAAAAAGTAACTTTTTAAATATTTCCACTACCGAGTACGCATTTCCTAATTTGCAACGATGCTGATGAAGAGGAATGCTTTTGAGCGAGCCGCATCTCTCTATCCGCTATCCATCTAATTATTCATCAATTTGTCTATCATCGGGCATCGATGCTTGTGAAAGTCAAAATCGATTAATTTGCGATCACATGTCCGCCTTAGGAATAACGAGACGAGCTTGTGGCGGTCTTCGCATCAATTTTTTATCACTTGTGTTCATCCTATCGGTCTTCGAAACTTTTACTTTAACAATACTTATGTTTCTTGTGTAATATTATAGTTGCACATAAATTCGTTGTTTTTTTTTTTGTCACAAACGACTAAGCGCGGTGTTGGCATTCGCAAAAAGCATAACGCCATTTTTTAAAACAAATGTTATTACTAGTGGTGGTGATAATGTTAAAAAATATAAAACTAATACTAGTATTTTCAGCATTTTAATTAATAATACTGACGAATTTATACTACAAGAGGTATACCTTCAAGTTAGTAAATATTATTTTTTGACATTGATGCTAATAACACCAGGGACAAAAGGTTAATCTGGGCACTACCGCTGTTAGCATTTGGTTTTAACAATGAATGTCGCCTCCTATTCCAACCTCGACCGAGGTATGAGTATTTTACATAGGGAAGCGGATACATACCACAGCCATCTTAATAGTATTGTAAATGTGAAGGTGCGCGAGTTTTGATGTCTTTACTATATGACGCGAAAAAACAGCTCAGTGCATCTGGTTGAACTTTGGCACATAGTTATTTTATAACCTTGAAACGTGAAATTATTATATACTACGACTGTCGTCTACTTTTCCTACAGCAAAACTCTGGCTAAAAACCAAGTTAGTCGTTAAGCGAATTAGGCAATGTTATTTTTGATACTACCAATATGTTTCAAGTTGTTGTCATAATCAAGTTTTGTAGTCTGTAAGTTGTTGAAAGGTCAACATTGTCAAGGGAAATTACCGCAAAGCCTCAGAAAGTTTGAAATATTTCGAAGCCGCGCAGAGTTTGAAATCTTTAATCAGTTCCCAATAATAGCTGCTGCTATGCTGTTATGGATAAACGTGTCGTTAACCGTCAACCGTGCTCGACTGAATTATCTCGTTTCGAAAATTAATTAAATAAAAAGTGTTCTCCTGAACATCACATCCAGCACTGTGCTGGACTGAGGCGAAACAGTGAGATTTCTAACCTCAAAGTAAGACAGTAGAATCACGTTATTTACGTTACCAATTAGTGTTTAAATATTACGTGTAGGTAAGTTACATGCGGAGAAAACGTTCTATTACATTTATGTCCTGTCAGTTATGAATAGAAACACATGCGCTAGCAACGGTAAAAGTGATAAACAAATTATGATCCATTACGAAGACGGGTGGTATCCGATGACCAGAAGTGGTTGGATCATTAATTTCAACCGCAACCGAGGGGTGTCGAACCCGCGATTCTATATATCAAGATGTCGGCAGTGCTTTACGCACGCAGATTGTGAAATATCGTGTCCATGGCGTCCGCAACTGACTTTCTCGTTTGATAAATGTTCGTTTAATAGAATACTACCGATTGCCTAGTGGTAGTCGTAATCACTCAAAGAAGGTTTTCTTCAAACAGTAAACCTCTTTTTACATTGAATAATGTTGTTTTTAAATGTGACATTTGATTTTCGATGATTCCCGCGCTTGAGGCGTGAATAGTAAAAACGTACATATAAAACGTACGAATTACCTTATCTAATTTAATACATTTTTTATGAATAACATATA
>DWHO01005352.1:0-10373 GCA_018247575.1 Eurytides lysithous rurik | reverse complement strand
CCACCCCCCGGTCACCTGGGAGCTGTGATTTTGCCGGTTAGTTTTATTTTTTCTTTTTTTTTTTTTTTTTTATTTTAGTTCCCGTGCCCCTTTTAAATTTTCAAATCATATTATTTTTAAAACTTTTTTTAATGTATTATTTTTATCTATCCTTTCATTTACATTTAACTAATCGTCATTTTAATTTTTCTTTACTAAAAAACTCTCTCTCGTTTTAATATACTTTTAAATTACTATGATTTTCTTTTTCTTAAATTATTCTTTTGATCCTTTGATTTTGTTCGACACTTTTTCAGATATGTTCGCGATTGCATATTACGATTATAAGTTTCAACAAACGTCTCAATTTTTCGTCCCTCTTATCATTCGGTCTTAAAATTCTTACCCGTGCACCTGTTGCTTTTTCCCGGACAAATTCGTAATATTAAAAAGTTCCTAGAGTTATTTTTCAACCTTTGACATTAATATATAACAATAATAATAATATATATAATATACAATAATAATAATAATAACGTCAATACGAAACTAAGAACAATTCCCACTAACTGTTAAGATTTTCTTCTTCACCGAAATTCGGACGCGCGTAACTTGCTCAATCAACATTAGTACATCCGTAATAGATTAGCACGGCCTAATAGTCTTTCAACTAAAAACAATCTCTTACTGATTCTACGGTATATGTACATTCCTAATTAAAACGCCGTAACCACCCGACCGCAAGTGATTTTATCTTTGCTCTATATATTTACAAAACAAACATATTATAAATTAGATATTGATATTACTTATTTTTATATTAAAATAAAATTTGTCTGAGTAATTGATATTTTATATAAACACATGCACTTTGATTTACAAAGATCCTTCCTTACTACTCTGCTCAAAATCATCCCGTTTGTAAGGAATATTAACTGTCCGCTCTATCAGAGTTAAAGATGCTGAGATGAGGATATATAATTGACGAACAGTTATTATCGGGAGAATTGTTTCGATGATCGGAAATATACTCTATAGAATGGTTCATAATCACCATAAAAATCACCATCCATTATGAACTGTAACGTAATAAAAACAATGGATTTAAACCTGAAAAGGCTTGCGGTTATTTAAGTGACACCATATCCAGACGATTTAATTAACACTTTCCCGGAGTTTTACCAAAGTTCTCTCCCTATCCGGCGGCGGAATTCAATTTTAACGACTGTAACTCAATTTGAAAGTCTGCTAGCTATATGAGGTGTCTTTTTTAATCTTGTCCAATCTTATTTCTCTTCGTTTCATTACCTTTATGATAGACGATGACAGTTCGAATTTGTATGCGCGCGTAATAGTGTATCTATCGCAGGCGTTTTAAAATAATTCGCTATAAGGTTTCATATAAATGAACGTAGAAAAATTAAGTTTGGAAATATTGTTAAATTTTAGTACATGAAACCAAATATTGACAATTTGTATGCGATCGGGTTGTTTCTATTGAATCATCCCGTTGTGGAGATTTAGACAGAATCACTGTACCGGAGGTATCAACGCATATTGTACTCTCAACTCATATTGTAGCTTCGACGGATTAGTCCGTAGGCGTTCGTAGACAGATCGGGTTTTGCGTAATGAACCCTCAGGCGTTATTATGGTCCTGGATTCCGTTTACAATGTTCGCAGTTGTAGGAGTTTGTCCCTTATGCCTAAAACAATATAATGTGATAACTATGATAGAAGTGAGAAAAGAGAAACAAATGCCTTACTCCACTAGGAGATATTCACAGCAGCTTTCGTACTCTATTCTCGACCGACCCGTGTTAGAATCACGGTGCCGTCATCAAACAATTAGCTACAATCTTAAATACTGACTTACCACGCATTCAGTGGTTAACAGAATTGTCGCCGAGTACTTGTACATGTAAGAGAAAAGAACACGATGATACTTATGGTTGCCCAATCCGAAAGTTGTCTTTGTCTCGTAGCCCAGCAGTGGAAAATAGATAAAGGGCATTTTATTTTCTAAGGAATAAATAGTTGGACAAAAATCTGCCGATAAACTGTTGGCAGGTAGTTGTGTAAAATATTTTTGTGACTTTGTAAGGATAAATAAGTAGAAAAAAAAGAGAGATAGTGAGAATGAGAGGGGAAGGGGGAGGGGAAGGTAGGGGTGGAGTCAGAGGTAGGGGGGAGTGAGAGGGAGTAAGGGGGGAAGGGGGATTGACCACCGGCCGCCTCATTTACCGGATGAAACGCGGAAGCAAAAACACTCCTAATTCACACCGATTTTTGCTTGTGTGGTATCATAGGTCTTGGTGGTACTTATGAGGCTCGCGCCGGCCCATACGACCCCAAGAGCAAATGCATCTCTACCATTGCAATAATACCTAAAGTTTTTACGGTGGTAGAGCCACGCAGTCTTGTTTATAAAGAAAACATCGGTTTCAGCGAAAATTTCGATTTCGAATAAACTAGACTTGCTTCAGCTTAATCTGTCATGCCCATCGAGTCCAAAGTAATTAATCAGTTTTAATCAGCTAGATAGCTCAGTGTCCGGCCGCTTGCTTTTAATTCCATATACACGAGCAACCTGAATTCAAATCCCGGTGGCACGGCACCGTTCAGCTAGACTTTGGTGGATCAAATCTAGTAATTGAAATTTTACCAATAATACGGTTGAATCCAAGATGGCCGCCAATTCAAAATGGCGGTTTATAGATTGCTGTACAAGTTCATCAATGGATGGATGCTAAATTAAAGGGCTATTACAATATAAAACACTGTGGAACATTTCCAATGGGTATGACTGTAGCCGTCGTAGCAATTTGACCAATTATATTTTGTTGTTTATTTCGTTCTATTTCCATGAATTTGAATTGAATAACAAAATTATGGTCAGTGTGATATGCAAAACGTCATTTTTGCATGGTCGGAAATGTATTTTCCTAGAATGTTATATGAATCAAATATCAAACTTATTTTACTATGAAACTTAACATACATCGCTCAGCCTGAATTTAAAACTGGGTTATAAATACTTAAATAATCTAGTATTCGGTACCGTTTATGGAATGTGTAGCCTCCAAACGATAAAAATTGAGCATGTCCATGTCAGTAATGTCATAGGTATGTAGAGTTAAATAATAAATAATTAAAAACGTTTTCATACATTTAACATGAGCATTACCTAAAAGGGCTCTCCAGCGAAAAAGTTAATTAAATTTGTAACAAGAAGTAACAAAAAATATACTGTAGTGAGAAACAAATGAAAACAAAGTTTGTTTTTTTTTTAATCAAAAAGTTAAATTTGATTTTTTATTGACTAATCTTCATATCTTGCCTTATTTACTATATCAACGATTATTCTTTGAACTTATTTAAGTTCAATGATTTTTAAACCCACTTACTGTATTTAAAAATGTAAACCACTGGCAACTACAAAATGCAGTAATAAATAAATAATAAAAATAAAGAAAATAAGTTCCAAGTCTGACAAAAAAAGATTTATCTGTTTTTACTTTATTGTTAAACGAAACCTATTCAAAGTATAAAACGCATTCTTTTCATCTTATACCAAAATTTTCATCCCAATCGAGTGCTGTCGCTTTCAGGCGCGGAAATTTTTCGAAACCACTTTGTTTTCGTACGTTTTTAATTCGTACAAAGGAACACTGAACAGTGCCTGAAAATGGATTATAGGTAACAACACAATGCTTTTTCGCATTGATAGCATAGGTAGCTAGTAGCTATACCGATTGGGGCTAAATGGTGACACGATGGTCCTGCCGCTATAGATAAGTTCAGATGTAAAATAATTATAATTACATCAAATAAAAACAGAACACATTTAATATTTTTTTTCCCATGGACATTTGCAGCATTATAGAACTAGCAAATGCGTTGCCCGTATTTAAAGGGGGAAATTTTTAGCAGGATAGTGGACAGAGGGAGCGGAAGGGGGAAAAGGTATAGGGAGGGAGAATATAGGAGGGAGGGAGGTGGGGGGGGGAGGGGGAGGTAGGAATGGGGAGCCAGCCGTCGGATGAAAAAACAAACACTTTACGCAGACTTTCTGTGAGGTCGTGGTACTTATCCGGTTCGAGCCGACCCATTCAGCAGCGGGAACGGCTGCGTGGCTCTACCACCGTTAGAAAAGCGATGAAATGCATTAATATCAGTTAGTTGGCTTACTTTCCTCACTATAAAGACAGCAGCACTTAGCTTACCTGCGAGTGTTGACAGGGAAGCTCCGCAGGGAATTCCATCGGAGTTTTTTTATCTAGAGTTATACCCGCGAATAGTTGAATCAAATAAGTTCTAGCGCTTCGTGGTTAAAAAGCAACTTGTGATTTCAACTTTTTACGCTACCATAGTGAATTTGGTTTCGTTGGCATTTAGTACTTGATTGTAAATTTTGAAGCAGTTAAGTATGAGTGATAGGGCATAGTTTACTTTTTTATATGCCTATCCGACAATTTTTATGCAATCGGTTGATCCGTCCGTAATGAGAACTAAATAATAACAATACTAAGTCATTCCTCCACGGGATTCGAACCCACAACCTTCCTTTTGTAAAGCGCGGGCCTATACCACTAGGCCACAGAGGCAGTTAACTTTTTTTATGGAGTAGACTGACAAACGAGCAGATGGCTCACCCGATGGTAAGCGATCACCGCCGCCCATGGACATTTGCAACATTACAGAACGCGCCAATGCATTGGCGTCAGCCTTTAAGAGAAGGAATGTTTGAGAGAGGGTGAGAGAAGAAGTAATAGGGAGGAAAGAGGAGAGAGGGAGTGAGAGGGGAAGGAGGATTCAGGAGGGGGGTGGAGGGTGGAGTCAGAGATAGGAAGGGGATTAAGAAAGGGAAGACGGGGCCACCTCACTCACCAGTCGAAGCGTGTAAGCAAAAACACTTCCACTTTGCGCCGATTTTCCGTGAGGTCGTGGTACTTATCCGGTTCGAGCCGGCCCGTTCAGCAGCGGCGGCAGCTGCGCGACTCTACTACCTTTTACTAATGGTAGCGCTTACTTCTTCTATACATTTACTCAGATTCTGTTGTTAGGCGAAAACGTTTAAACGATAGACTTTTTGATCAGCAAACAAATCGATACGCCGGTTCTTTCTGCACATAACCAAAGACACTTTTCGATGATATAACACGACTTCGTAACTAAAATATTAATATAATTACATGTAAAGTTACCTACCGTTTATTTTAAGTCATCAAGACTGACAGAAAATGCATTTTTAAACGACACTAAACTTTTTGCTTAAGTCTCACATCCTTCTTAAAGTTTATATCTTAGATCGGGCTGATGTAAAAGCGAAATTTATACATTCGTAACGAAATAGATATTGTATCGCATCTTAAAGATTTTGTAAATCGTTAACTTTGTACCGTAGAATTCAGTACAGACCTCGAAAAGATTGCGCCGAGATTTTGAAATGATAACGTATGGCTAGAGTATGCCCACAGCTTTCCTCGTGTGTTTCCTTCACTTATGATAATAATAATATCATGGGACATCTCACACATTGCCTTCTGATCCCAAACTAGGCAAAGCCTGTACTATGGTAATCAGACAACTGATATAGATACTTATATAATTTTTAAATACATACTTATATTGATAATTAACACCCAGACACAGAACAAATACATCATCGCACAAATATTTTATCCTGGGTGGGAATCGAACCCACGACCTTTGGCTTTGCAGCCAGGAGCACTAACCACTACACCAACGGGCCAGTCGAAATTATGATACTTTCGGGGCATTTAATACGCCAAATGCTCTATCGCTATGACTTTTATGTCATAGTACTTACACCTTTGTGGCGAAAAACGAAAAACCAATAAACACAATATTAGTTTCATTAAATTATATAGAGCCCAGGTTCTTTGTTCGCGTGTATTTTAATTTCGGCTTATGGTCCTGATTCTTGAAAATTATTACGGTAATAATTTAGCTTTTATCACCATTTGTTCCGCAAATTATATACAAACTGCAAAATATCGACCCGAACCATATACCAAACAGAAAGAAAGCAAACAAACAAAACACTTTGACAAAAGGATAATGATATACTATAATTCAAATTATTTTTTAAAGACTTGAGATATTTATTCGTAGTTATTTTCAATCGCCTTTCTCATATTTACTTCCGCTCCAAGAATAGTTTTAAATTTACGTACGCAAAAAATGCGTATACCAAGAGATTGTTTTCAAGATTGTTTAGAAATCTATTTCTTACGCAGAACTCATTCTAATGAGTTCTGCGTAAGCATCATAGTTATGCGTATATCGGAACAAGTAATTAAAAGTTTTGCACGAGGAATTTAAAATCAATCGCGATCCGTAGATTAGTTTCGTTTTAGTATTTAGTACTTGCGAGCAGTAGCCACGTAAAAATAATATGTCCTAAAAAAATATCGCCCGAAATCTAATATTAACTTTAGAGGGAATTTCAAAACTTTTTTAACACACTAAAAATCACACGGCTAAACAAATTGACTTACGACTGCCGATAACAACGCTATTAGAAATATTATAATGAACAAAACTTGACCGACACGCGCTCGTGTGTGTTTTGCGTAAGCTAATTACTTCCTATCGACATTCGATAGAGCCCTAGAGATGGAGCTCTTAAGGGCGAAGGAGTTCGGCTAACTCTATTATAACTCGGCAAGTCCTGTGTGACCTAAGGATAGTAATTTCAATTCTGGTTGCATATTCATATGAAGTTTAGGTTAATAGTCTTCACATGACCGTTTGGTGCAGTTGCTAGGTTATCGGTTTTGGCGTCGCAAGTTTTGGGTTCGATTCCCACCCCGGATTTTTATTTGTGTAACTACAGGCATTCTGTAATACGCCCTTGTAACACAAGATATATCTATCTTGCAATAGGGGTAGCGTTTTTTTCGAATAAGTAAGTAAGTATGGCACATAATCGCCCGTCCACAATGTACTTTTGGAGAAATTTGAGTGAATCTGAACAACAGTTGTATAACCGTCGATACACACCGTTGAGGTAGGTCACGTTTCGCTACGCCGGATTCCGAAATTTCTCGAAGGTCGTTAACTTTCATCAACTTAGGTCGCTCGACTTCGGCTTTGTTTCCGCTGATGGTTCACCCGTCACGTGTAGCTGAGGGGACCGATAAACTTTTTCAACGAGCCCAGCCTCCTAGCCTCCCAGCCTCCCCGCCACCCCACCTCCCTGAACTCCGCGTTTCTAAACTATTTGTTTTGACAAAATGGGCTGTATTAGCATAGCCGCTACGATATATTTGCACGTCTGGATGTCTGGTATGCGTTGATGTTTAATTTTTAACCGACTTCGAAAAAGGAGGAGGTTCTCAATTCGACTATATTTTTTTATGTGTGTTAGTTACCGCATAACCTTTTACTGGGTTTATCGATTTTGACGATTCTTATTATATTTGAAAGCTGGTGTTTGTAGTGTGGTCCCATATAAATTTAAGCGAGGGTGTGGAGCCATATAAATTTGACGTGTAGTTTTTGAGTTCTCCCTGATTATGCGTGTTTTTGTTGTAAACGGTACATCGCAATGCTTCCTGAGAAGGTTAAGGTTTCCTCTGACATTTAATTCTGATTACACTTTGTACTGCAAACATGTGCTTAAAACTGAGTAGGATTTATTTGGAGTCGCTAATACCTTCGAATGATTAGTTTCTCTCTAAAAATTCTGAAAGTTGCGGTATGCGATTCTAAATCTTAAAAACTATGACTGTTGGTAGTCTAATGCGTTAACGACTGGGTAAGGGATTATTTGTAAACAAATCGGATAGAAGAAACTTCCTTTAAAATATCGGGATAAATTTTGGTCGGCGTTTTTCAATACAGGAATTTGATAAGACGAAATCTTGACGAATATGTTTTGCTCTTCCACGGATCGAAGTCAACTAACCGTTCAATCACTTTAGGGTTAACGGTTGGGTTGGTTAGGTTAAATATAACCATTCAACGGAGAAATGCAACCGTTCTTGATACAATGCTTCTCGGTGCAGTTTAGATAGATTTTTAGGTTAATAATAATAATAATATCCTCCCGACCGATTTCGGCCACGGCGACTGATCTACAAGAGATTAGATAATGCGCAGGATATATTATAGTACAAAAGCGTTTGCGCAGACACAGGTGCGCAAACGCTTTTGTACTTCGCCACTCTTTGTTTCACTCTCATATCCTGATGGAACGGAATACCAACACCGGAGAGAGATAAAGCGCAGAGGCGGTAACATTAAACCGAACTCTTAATAACGACTTCTCCAGGCCACCGCTAGATAGCGTCGACAAGAAGCCAGGACCGACTTTCTACTTGGATCATCTTACTTTTCAGGCTATCGGATGATCAGCTCGTAATGCCCTAACTCAACTAAGAAACAACAACACAAAGGCATTGCCCTCCACGGAATCCGTACCCACGACCTCCGAGTGCGGCCTATACCTGCCTACTAAGCTACGGGGGCAATTATCTTTAGGTTATGATTAGTGTAATGATATATTGATAGAATGGTCGTTGTTAATAAAATTGTATTTTCCACAAATGATTTTAATGTTGTCTAGAGGAATATTTTAAAAGGTCCCTTTGGAGAAAGCCACAGTATTGCCCGTAATAATACCGCAAAGCAGTAATGGGTTTCAGTTATAAGGGTACGTTTACGGAGTAGTTATTGACTTGGACAGAGAAAGAAAAACTTAGTTAAAAGTACAAAAAGGCGATATGTTACTAGCAAAAGGTAAATCGTCCGACTTGCCTGTCCCACCACTTCCCTTTTGTCCATCTCGCACAAATAAACCTAATTCCATAATGTGAGCAGATTGCTTTTACATACTAACTACAAGTAAATCAATCCAATTGGATCCACGGTTTCTCATTAACCCTCGTGTACGCTTACTAACATTAGGCCACACCTTCGCGCGGTGTCATTCGGGAGAGAATTAATTTACTCGCCGAATTCGAAGCCCCATAAAAGTTCCAGGCCCTATGGCTCTATCGTTCTGCGACAAAAGAGCTAATTGATTTGTTTTTATCATGTATGTGTATTTAAACATGCTTACGTTTTCTATAATACATGCGAAAAAATGACTCGGAGTTGTGCATTCGGTCTCATGTCAGTCCCATGGAGCTTTGAAAGCGTTAAAGTATGATGTCAGATGGTAAACCTGCCATTTGCACTGGAAACAAATTTCGGCAATGGATTTTTAAATGAAGAACATTTGTATTGACCGCATAACATACAAAATTCCAGGAGACAATAATAATATTATTGACGTGACAGACAGCTTCGAGCTCAAATGCAGAAGGCGGTGTTCCTCGATACCGCCCGTATCGTCCGCCCGTTTCTTTCCATTCACTCTAACCCTCGGCCGTCTGGTCTCCCCTGCCGAGGGCTTCCGTCTGGTTGGGTCTTAATATTTATTTATGTATTATATTGATTTTTTAGTATTTATTATGTATATATCTTTTTTGTATTTTATTTACTTTATTGTATTTATTTCATATATCAATATGTATTTTTATAAACCCAGCCAGATGAGAATTAAGAGAAATAAAAACAATAATAATATCATGGGAGATCTCACACATTGCCATCTGATCCCGAACTAGACTGAGCCTGTTCTATGGTAATCAGACAACTGATATACATACTCATATTTAAAATACATACTTATATAGATGATTAACACCCAGACACTGAACATATAACTGTGTTCATCACAAAAATATTTTGTCCCGGGTGGGAATCGAACCCACGACTTTTGGTTTTGCAGTCAGCAGTACAGCACACCTATTATTAAAAAGTGGTGGCCGAACTAAATACATTTAGTTAGTCAGGACGAACAAAGAGTTTTCGTTGCAAAGCGAAATTTATTTCAACGTTATTGTATGCAAAAACTTCACAGAGCATACATTTGTAGACACACATCGCGACTACGGCTTAAGTCTTTTATACCGCAATTAACTAATGGAGTTGTTTGCTGCGGGCGAGGATAACGGAACAGCCCTTATATATTTTTGCGGAACATTTTTGTACTTGTTGCAACATTGCATGGACAGCGTGGCCATAATTATTGCATTTACAACAATAGTGCGGGATAGTGATGCCCGCCAGTTCTATTACCATTCGTTCGAACTTCCTTAAATTTATACGGAACAAACATAGATACGGCTCGTTCAACCCTACCATTTATTGTAGCATAGAATAACGGACGCGAATGCCATGGAATAAAGTTTAGTAAACTGTGAACGGAAACGTTTCGGGATTTAATAACAAAGTCATACGTCTTTACGGTGGTAGAGCCACGCAGCTGTTCCCGCTGCTGAATGGGGCGGCTCGAACCGGATTAGTACCACGACCTC
>DWHO01005351.1:0-10374 GCA_018247575.1 Eurytides lysithous rurik | reverse complement strand
CGCTATTAGTCCCATTGAGGGCAAATTTCAAATTAAATTCGAGAGTACACCGTCATTACCTTTTAATTTTTTATAAAATTATTATTATAAAATTATAAAAATAATTTATTCATTTATATATCATAAAATAACAACAAACTGTTGTTGAAATTGTTAAAGCTGTCAAATATTAGTTCAATTCAACAATATTGTAACTTCAAAACAATGTGAATAATAAAAATACAATCTAGTTGTTATAAAAAGCAACGAATGAACAAAGTTGGATTTTCTGGAATTTTGAACGTTTACTTTTTTTTATATCCTTAGTTTTTTATGTAATTTTGTCCATATTGTTAGTTTTTTATTCAAATCTTTCTCTATTTTGTACGTATTGAAGTTCTAATAAAATATTTTTAGCTTTACTCTTCGTATCCGGCTAATATTAGGCGATTACTGAAAAAATATTTTCTGCTATTTTTTGATTGTTTTTCTGCCCGCCAAAATTATCTCGAATAAACTCGACAAATTTTCAAGATTTTTGTACAAAAAAAGGGAAAAATGTGATGTAAGCCATGACAAAAATTTAAAACGTAACACCGGGTTCAAAACTTAGTCTGGGAATTTTGACGTCAAAAATGCAACTGGCTCTATTCGCCCCGCTACGGATAAAATCAATGCCATTTCTCAAAACTGGAACCATATCGACATAAGAATTTACGCGTTGCTGAAGATCTAGGGGTTGACTAAAAAACAGATTTGATCCATTTGAACAAATCGTGTTATCATTTGCGATTCTATTTTATGCTGTCTTATTTAAAACGAAATGAAGCTAATCCATTTTGAAGTGATGAAATTGATTGATCAGTCAAGCTTCACAGACTAGCGAAACCCGGATTATCACGCAATAAGGTCATGCTGTGTGTATGGTAGGATTGGAGCGGCATCTTTCATGAGCTTTTACCATTCGAATCTTTACTGCTAACGGCTGATGAAGATTAAGCAAGAAATTGACAAAATAATCCATCAAATTAAAATAGGATGGAAGAAAAAGCGATGTATACTTTTATAATGTCACGACAGTTTTAGAATAGAAAAACAACGTAGAATAGAAAAACAACACCGAGCTATGGTTTTAAGATCTAGTTAGATAGGTAGAAGACTGACCCTGGTACACTGATTATAAGATTAATCTACGTGTAGTCTAAAGTTAGACACTGAGAAAAGCAAAATAAGCTATGAGTACAAGTATCTATAAATTGTTAAATAGTTAAAAATATACATATCTAGAAAGATAGTACAAATATAAAACCATTATAATTATAGATAAATACTTTTCATTCTTTAGTTTAAATCATCGTAAAATCTTGATGTAAATAAATGCTTTTCATATCGCAGACTGAATTTAAATAAAATATTCAGTTCTAATCTCTAGTTACCTCATGTTTTCCCTTCTATGCAGTGAAATATTGTATATTGTTTTATATATGCGTGACAACTGATCTTTATTATTTGCATTAAAGATGCCTGTAAAACAGTCAATATTTTAGCTCAAAGTAGTATATAGTTTTACTAGTTTGCGAAGTTTCTTATTGTCTTTAGTCAGCATTTCTATTACTAGCAAGTTACATATGACTTGTTGGCCAACGCGTTCATATTATGTTTACTATGCAATGAAACACTGCCGAGAAACATTCATTCTTTTCTCAATTATAGTTGCACAGTGCTGCTATGTGTACATGTAGAACCCGCACCCGTCGAATTACAAATGCGTTCTTTCTTCTATTCAATATAAGTCGCATTTACATTTGTAATTTTATGGATTATATTTGATCAATATTTGTTTCTGATATTTCTTACATAGCCTAAATAACATCACATTTTATGTATCTGTAGTTTCAAGCATGTTAACTTTTGAAAAAAAAAGTTTAACAAACAAACGTAAAAAACAATACAATTACTTCAAGTTTTAATAATATAAACAATGCAGCCATTATATTTCTCCGCTACCCGTAATGAAATAAAACCTTTTTACAACATCAAACTGCCAAAAAAAGGAACCGAGATAAAAGCAAGAAATATGCTTTGGGGGAAGTTTTCCATTTTATCACAATAATTATAATGCGATCATTTCGACGAACACAGCTGTTGCTTGTGGCTAAGCTAACAAAGAAACGAAAAATATACTTGTACAAAATGTTCCAAATACTCTTTATTTAATAAATAGACACAAAGTATAAAATAAAGTATTAATGTAATTCATTTATAAGTATTTAATTATACTTCACATGAAAAAATTGTTCTATTAAAATAATTAAATTAAGTATAAATCACACCCTCGACACATTTCAAAACCTTTAATATAGTATGTTGGCAAATTTATTTATAATGTATGCCGAACATTCGGTTAGGCTTAAAATAAAATAATACAAATATGGCATTAATATGCAGAAATTAAATACAGATTTAATGTTATTGAATAATAAATACACTATGACGTAAATAAGAATTACAATTTTCAGGCTTCAGTTTGTATTCAGTAGTTTTGTTATAAAAATGTCCAACTTCACAGTTAGCTATGTAACTATTCATAATGTTTTTGACACATTCTTTAAAAGTAAGCATAAAGAAAACTTCGAAGGCCGGTTTTAAACTTAAAATTTATTAACGCTAGTAATCATTTTCAATATAAGACAAATTTATAAATTAAAGAAAACCGTCTATTGGTTTCTTGACATAGTCGATTGAAATTACTTCAAAATAGTTTAATTAACTTACAGTTATAGTTTAATTGGCATGCAACTTTATAGGTAGTAATATAAAATACTTTTGATAAATCAAGTACTTTGTGAGTGACTTACCAGAGACAGAGACTCGTTATATTTTAATTTACAAGATTGAATAGAAAATGTGGTCACGAATATAAAGTATTGAATGAATTTCCTATTATTAGGACTATAACATGATTTGTGTTACTTATAAAATAAATATATATCTCCATCAAAGCACACCGACGTGCCATCACTGTCAGCTTCATTGGTGTAATGTGTACTGACGCAGTATTTGAGTAAGAAAAAAGTAATGGTGACGGTAATTCGCTACTAAATAGTAGAGCTGTAGATTACCCCGGCTGATGATATTGCCTATAACCACATTTTTTTCATTGGAAATGCTTTTAATTCTTACAATGTCTGACAAAACGTCATGACAATTTTGATTGCCTGATGCATAATATGAATACTATATAATTGGATGAGCATAAAGCAAAAAGCATAAATAACGCCGGGAATTTGAACGAAATGTAAAATAAAGAAAATGTAATGCAATTGTTATTCAATAGTTAAACTTTATTTAACATTTTTTGGTTTTTACTCGCATACAAAACAATATGTGACAACATTTATTTACAACTAACGTTAATTACAACATTCTCTTTCTTTGAATAAATATAATTACTGTAATAAAGAATATTTTTGTATCTGATTTACATTCATTATAACAATGTACTAGAAAATGTGAATAACAAAAGATGTGCGAAGGCAAGCAATAAAAAATTCATCTTTCTAAAATGAACTATGAGAATTATTTAAATGATATATATTATTTAAGTGATTCTCATAGTTCTATTTTATATTACTGTGAAAATTATTATTAACCTCCATCAAGTAATAATATCCGTCCTGTTGATTCAACTTTTTACGTTTAACTTCCAAGTCAGAACGCACATAATTTTTGGCCAAAACACAAAATTTCATCGATTAAGTTAGACTAAATAAATTCCTACCGATTTTATTTATTTAAACTTTATGCACAAAATCCGCCTTTGTACATCAAAGGCGGACGAGGTTGACTGGGAGATAGTGCCACCGGCAGACCTCCCAGTCAACCTTTGGGTGGTGCAGAAAGAATTAGGTAGGTGCACTTAAAAATATTAATATAGAGAATAAAAAATAATAATTTGTAGTTTGTCTTGAAAGTTAATACAAAGAATAGAACGATTTAGCCGTTTTCTAGCCGGAGGTTCAGTGGTTTTAAACCATAGCTTCTGAGCTAGATTTCTGAATCTATCACTGTTTTGAGTAATGGTAAATTGAATTAGTAGAGAAATTGTCATGACGTTTTGTCAGACATTGTAAGAATTAAAAAATAATCAAAAAATGGTAATGTTTGGCGAAACACATTTCCGAAAATTAATCTAAATATTATTGATTCGGCTATCGGCGTTCAGAAGGATATTTAATATCTGGTATCTGGACGGGTATATTTTTAAAGGTAAATTTTATATTACAGTGAGCATTATATAGTTGGTCTATTTAAATGGAAAATGAAGCCAAGAATTTTATAAAACGATTTACTGATCCTTTAATACGTTCTTTGAAGTTTAATCAGTTTACCTTTTTTTGTTAGTTTTACCATAATAATTTAATTAATTACATGCTTCGAAACCCATAGTCACGTATTCCGGAAAATCACACTTGTCGAAAATGTAATAAATAATAATATATCACATATGACAGAAGATATAATTACAATACACTTGATAACATAAAATTAGTTGTACATTTATCCTTTTGGTTTAAATACCTTCACGAGCAATTTACTACATTTAATATGATTTTGCATACAAAATATGATTTATTTACTATCAGTACCTATATAATTCTCGATTTCCTATTTTATTGCGGTATACGTTTTGTGTTTTACGACAAATAAAAATACAGCTTAAAATATTACAGGTTCGCCCATAACGCTTCGATATAATAACTTTGAACGTACAAAATTACACAAACATAAATTACCGTTTATTTTAATTTTTTTTTCATGAATGCACAAACGGATGATTTACCTGATAATAAACGTTTTTCGTTGTTCGTGCTCGCTACAAAAGCAAACAACTTTTATAATCATAAATACTTTTTTTACGCTATATATCTTTGTCACCGTGGCAATTTTTCAGTCAAGCCGTCCTATTAATACGCGTGTAGAAGCTGTTGCGACATAATAGGATCGAAGCGTGATGAATTGAGTTACAAATAAAATAAACAATACCTGATGGAAAGCAATAACAGCTGCCCATGGAAATTTGCAATGTCGAACGTTTTGCTAATACGTTCCCCGCCTTTAGGGTGGAAATTTTCAGAAGAGAAAGGAGAAGAGGAGGAAATAGGAGAGTGAGGCAGGAAAAGGTAGGAGGGGTGCAGGGGCTGGGCCACCGGCCACTTCACTCACCGGATAAAACGCGGAAGCACAAACTCTTCTGCTTTACGCCGATTCTCTGTGAGGTCGTGGTACTTATCCGGTTCGTGCCGGCCCATTCAGCAGCACCGGACAGGCACTACCACCGTTATAGTATAATCTAGCCACATATTTTTTGTAGTTGGTTACCACCAACCTATAAGAGGGTCTTGTAGGGTTTGTCGGTCTTATAAAAAGGTCTTATATTTTTAATTGTGTATATGATATACGTCCAGGTAACATATATAAACTCGTCTGTTTTTTTTATAACGATACATGCCTGAAGTTATTTTAAGGTCAACGCGAAGTTAAACACTAAAAAAAAAATTAGCACACATTTATAGTATAACTGTAATTGATTAACTGCTGAAACCGAGAATTCCACGTCCATCACTTTCAAACAAATTGTTGGAATCTCGGCTTGATCAAAGACGAGTCGCTTAGCCAGCAGTGTCAAAGCAATGATAACAACTAGAAGTTAATTAATGTGTCATGCGACGACTAACAATTTAACGTACAAAACCTTTCTTCTTAATTAATTTTAATATAAAGCAACGTTTTATATATGTAACTGCGTTTGAGAGCGCTAACAACACTTTACTTATTAAAAAATTTAGTGCGATTTGCTTCTGCCGCATTGTCGCATCTAGTGAATCAGGTAAACGGGTCCAATCTTTTAAATGTTGTCAACACAACTACAACTCTACATGTGCTATCTTTCACTCTATCTCTTCTTTGAGATCTCCCGATTTCACTATAGAAATCGTTATGAATTCTTACAGTCCTCATTTATTTAGTTTATTTTTCTTTGGCTTTATTATATATATATAGGCTAAAAGTTAGGTCAGGCTTTATTATTATTAATTCAACTGCTAGATATATGTATAACATAAGGGGAGTGACGTTGCTTTTTTTAGTGGAAGTCAAGTGACGAGATGTTTTTGAAAATACAACAGTCCATAACTGCTGCACTATGCTTCACTTAGAGATATTATCTATCTTTATGCCCAGTAATAGGCAATCCATAAAATTGTCCTTCAAACCGAAACATAATGCTTGGTGGCTTTAAATGTATCTATCTAATATGACATAAGTTTGTTACCTTATATTAAATATGTTTAAATACTTAGTTGAATTTATTACATGAATGTGTAAATAAAATTAAAAATAAACAAAATATAAAATAAACATTCGACATAATGCGGTAAAAACGGTATTATTAATATTCATAATAGGATTAAATGGTATATAACGATAAATTGTCCCAATTACGATTTCCGAGTCCGATACTAAATTACATACTCTCCGATTCTTGCCGGCTGAATTAACTGCACAACCTACATCCGACCTGTTATCCCCTTCGTTAATAAGATTGGGCCTTTGTAAATACGTATACTTTAAAAAAGATATCAGATTAAAACCCATAAATTATGTCTCAATCCACTTCGAAAAGTTGATTAAAAAGGTCACGTTTTCAAGACATTGGTCTATCATATTGCGACCAGACCATTTGGCGAAGTCTCTAGTGAAGCACACGTTATTGTTGAACTATTCGATAAAAATCGACAGCGGAGCTATTGCCCGCAGTGCGGTCAAAAACATCACACCGTATTGTTTAATGTCAAACAAGCGATGTCGCTGGCTGTTACAAAGCATATCGAATAAAACTTCATTCAGATGTCAATGGTGCCGAATCACTAGAGACTGTCGCATGAAATCAGTCGAAGTTAATGACATTTGATTATTTTTAACACATATTATGAGCAATACGCCGTCACACATCCGTTTTAGAATACGATTATTTAATCATGTAATCATTAATTATTCACCTATTTCAAATAGATTATAACATATGATTAGTCATTTTTTTTCTATAAGAGTAATGATGTTGAAGGTTTTTAGTTGTCTAGAATCGTTCTAAGTTTTGTAGTTCATAAAATATCCGAATCTTGTGTTTTATAAACGGTTAAAGATTAAAGACTTAAAATTACAGCAATAAATGGTTTTTCCAGGCCTTTCTCTTGAATAAATATCATCTATTCTTGTATTATGATTGCTTAACACACTTTTTCCATATTTTGATTATTTTTTTTAACTTTTTTGTCTAATATGTCATTATTAGCTTTACCTTGACCAAAAAGTAAAATGGTTCGACGTAAAAGTCAAAGTAAGAAAAAAAGAGCTAAAACCTTTGGATGGAATTTCAAAGGTGTAATAGGAAAATCTGCCCGTGACCTAAATGATGATCTTAAAAGCGCTCGCTGAACGTTTGTCTGTTGTAAATATTTTCTGTGACTATTTTTTCTTAAGTAAAGTTTAGAAATATTAAAATATGGAACGCTTATTGCTTCAAACTTATAAACATACTAGTACATGCTATTCCTGTTAATTTACAATGTGGTGATGACTACGTTCTATTTGCTACACCATTCTCTCGAAAATTTTTACTATAAGTTCTATTAATATTCTATCTATTCAACGCCTTTTCTAGTTTAAACAATAAAACATAGATTTAAAAAGACAGCGGTCGTAATAGATTCCAATACCCGAAACATTATGAACTTGAGGGCCTAGAAACGTTAGATATTCTGAAATTGCAACAATTAAACAATTGGTTGATTTGTGTGCAGATGCTCTGGTCTAATTCAATATAGGTCTCGAGTTACCCGAATTTTAATCTCAGTACCGTTGTCTATAAAATGCAATTCTTATTTTGCAATTCGCATATTTTAGTGTTGATTTACTGCATACTTATCGAATAAGAAATATGTACATAAAAACGAGACCTGCATATATAATGTAGATGGCCGTTTGGTGCAGATGCTAAGCTGTTGGCTTCGGCATCGCACCCGGGGCAAATATTTGTACGAACTACAAATATTTGTTTCGGATCTGTGAGTTTGTCCGCGTGAAATTTATGTATGTTAAACGCCTTTATATTCCTCATGGGTAAACTGTATAAAAAATTTATACCTGACAACTTTTCCGTCTAAAAGTCTATGTGAATAAAGCAATGGAGATAAGTTCACGAACAAAACAAAATACTATCTAAAAAAATTTTAGATACGATTTTTAAATACGAGTTTTTATACGCGGATAGGTGACGAAAATTTTCAATAAGTTGTCAAAAACATTACGTTCACTAAATTATGAATAACACAATCAGACGAGTATAAGCTTAAACTAAATCGGAATATGTTGACCCTTAACGATAGCCTGTTTTCGTCGAATACATCAAACATGTCAGTGTTAAGTTTTGCAGGATGGTTCCAAGGCTTAAATGTTGGCGTGTCGCCAATCTGACTCAGCACTCGCTTGGATAGATTCGCATCCTTGCTTCAATGGCCTGACGTTATGACGCACGCAATATCGAACTAAAACAATTAAAATCGAACTAATATAGTGAGACTGGATGATACCACATGGCCAGTTTTTATCTTTCAGGACTTTTTCCAATATATAAGTGGCTTCAATAACTACTATTTTAGTAACTTAGTAACTTAGCTAAACTTTTAGTAACTTCAAAACTTTGAATTTTTTTTTATTTATATTCCTTCATCTTTTAGCAATAAATTAGTTACATAATTTAACAAAGTGTTTTCATTTTACTTTTTTTTTTTTACGGAGTAGGCTGACAAACGAGCGAGTGGCTCACCTGATGGTAAGTGATCACCACCGCCCATGGACATTTGCAACATTATAAATTGTGCAAATGCGTTGCCAACCTTTTAGGAAGGGGGATAGAATTTTTGAAAGATGGGACGGAGATGAGTGATGGAGAGGGAGCGGAAGGGAAAATAGAGGGAGTGGAGGCAGAGGTAAAGAGGGAATTGAGAGAGGGAGGTCGTGGTACTGACCCGGTTCGAGCCGGCCCATTCAGCAGCGGGGGCAGCTACGTGGCTCTACCACCGCTAATATCTTTATTATTAAAGGGTTTTTGTCACGCAGTGTCTGCGTCACCCCCTCGTAAATATACAATGAACTTACAAGGGGGTGACGCATTTATTTAACTTAAAAGTATGAATAAAAATCACAAAATTGTATAAATAAACTTGTCAGATAACCTTTTTATATAAATTACTAACAACTAGCAGTCTGGCTTCCATAAATAAGAGTCAAGCCAGAATGCTGTTACAAATACCAACATTATAATTTTGGTTTAAAAACATCATACTCTATGTTAGTGCTTCGCCCCGAACACACTCCATCAACACGTGAAGAAGTTACAAACATTAGGTGGTAGAGCCACGCAGCTCTTACCGCTGCTGAATTGGCCGGCTCGAACCGGGTAATTACCACGACCTTTTGTAAGGGATCTCTCAACAAAATGTTCTTGTCATAGTTATCTTAAATCCACCTTAGCGTCATTTAATATATCAGTATGAAGCGGTAAACAGCAATAAATTTCACCTTCGCTCACTGCTTGGTTTGCCAATTGATGGGCTTCTTCATTTCCTGATGATAATTGTTTCTAATTAGATATTCAAATTGGGAATTGCCTTTAGGGCGTCCAGAAAGGCCGAAGGGAGTTATCAGGCCGTCGTGTTTAAAATTTATTCGCGCAAGTTTATAAATATGCGGTCGCGACGAATTCTCTTTTTATTCATATTTGAAATTTCAGTGATTGCGCTCATGAACTGTTTGGTATTCCACGCGAAAGGAGTGGCCGCCGACGGCGCTGCACGTGACCCTGCCACCAGCGCACTCGTCTGAATACGATAATACTCTTGGCATGCTTCAGACGTTAACCGTTATAACTCCACTTAAAACACGTGTATTATGTCATGTTCGTAAAATGATTTCGCTCAAAAAAGGAAAATCATGCTGCAATCATGATTCGTATTTTGGTCTCCAGCACTCGTAAAAGTAATTAGATACAAACAATAAAATGCCACAACCGGATTAAATCGTAGGGTTCAGTAGTGTTGTGTTTTTTCTAAACGAAATTTAACAAAACTAAAAATGAATGCTCTTCTGTCAAATCTTACTAGGAGTTGTTGGTATTCAGAGAATAAACAAAAAGTTTTCTATTTTCTTTTATTTCTTGACGCAAAATTGGCAACTAAATGAATTATATTTAGCTATTATAAAATATCTTTGTAGTCAAACGAAGGTATTTTATAATAGCTGCATCTACTGTACTAATCAATCGAAATGGTTGAG
>DWHO01005350.1:0-10374 GCA_018247575.1 Eurytides lysithous rurik | reverse complement strand
ATCCAACTAAGAAACAACAACACAAAGTCATTGTCCTCCGCGGGATTCGAACCCACGACCTCCGTTTTGTAAAGCGCTGGCCTATACTACTAGGCCACGGAGGCAGTACGTAAGGTTACCAACATAATGAATGGACAAAAACTCAGACGTCAAAACTGTAGCGTTGCACTAGTTAACGCGCTGTATTTCTCCGAATTAAAACGCCACCACTTACAATTTGCGCCGTTCGATTTCGATACGAAAAAACATCACACTTACTTGTTACATTCGTATCATCCTTATCAATTTCGGCAAACGGACAACGGTACCTCGCAGAGGCGTTATCGGTCACCCTTAGTAGATTCAGCAGTCGCAGCGATAAAAATTGTCTTATCGGAGTCCGTGCGTTGACTTCGAACCAATGTCATATAATGTTAGGACCACTGACACATATTGTGCTGGAAAGCCAAGCATATTGGCGTCGTCAGTGATCGCAGGATTCTTTTAGAAGATAAGCAATGAGCAAATTGTGTTTCTTTGAACAACGAAAGAGATCTCCGTTCGTCATCAAACCTTAAGACCGGAATCCTCTTGGATTGGAAACCCTTCCACCGTTAAGGCTATACTACTTTGAAACGCCTTGCCTGAAAACATACATACACATAGCTCCTGACAGAGATTCATTTAAACACTTGGTTCGGAATCTTTTGACAACTTACTGAACCAAATAAGAATAGAAATGAAAGAGTTTTTGTCGGAATGTCACTAATATTTTCGTTCGGTTCGCCGATTCTCTCTCCGCTTGACCGATTGGCGCAGTAGCTAAGCTATTGGCTTCGGCGTCGCAGGTCGTGGGTTCGATTCCCACACGGGGCAAACATGTACGAACTACAAATATTTGTTTCGGATCTGGGCGTTTGTCCGCGTAAGATTAATGTATGTAAAACGCTCTTATGACTCAAGACATTTTTTTAAAAACCGACGAAACCGATGATGAAAATTCTTAAATTTGACCCTTCTTGTTTTTCTCTCCCATGACATTACATAGATGATGGTTGGCTTTACAAAAAAAAAATCCAAATATTCATTCTATGACAAATCTTCATTCACAATTTATTAGGTCCCTTATGCTTTGAAAAGTATTGGGAAACATATTCACTATACTGTCTTGGCCTATACGTGGACGTTCCAAATCTATATTACTGAGTTTTTTTTCTGATATTTGAAATGACATTAACATTATCGTATTTACTAATAAAAGGTCGCGTTTAGACTTTTATAAGGTACACGATAAGGTGACTTTAGCCTGGAGAGCCTAGTATACGAGTAGAAATACTCGGAAAGTATAAGAACGTTCAAGCAATGTAAAACTTAATTATGAAGTAACGAAACCGTTGCAAAGGGCACCGGGAAATGACTCATTGTTTTTCGGGTAAGAAGGCAAATGTTGCCGAAATTCGTCCAGCACGTGTCCCATTTGCGGTTAATTCTAATCTATAGGGTTCGGTGTACGCAAGTTTTCGGGAATGAGGAAACAACATCGATTAGTGGTTTGGGCCTCTAGGTTTGTGACGTATCAGGGTTTTAGCGGACTCCCCACGGCCGGAATGGGCTTGAGGTTGTTTGTTCCGACGGAATAACATTAGTTTGACGTAACAAAACGACGGTATTTTACAACGGAAACCTAGTGTTGAACGGGTGTTTATTATGTACTTCATTCCTGACGTACTAATTAACGTTGAGAATAAACAATTGAAGGTAAAAAAAACTTATATTCTATATTTTACTCATGTTAAAAGACAGAAAATGCGTGAAATTATGCAGCTATCTTACAATATCTATATTTCTTATGCGTTACCATGTTTGGAGTCGTATGATATGCTGAAAAGTTCTACAAAGCTGAGATTATATACTTACTTTAACTTACTTATGAGTAAGACTATCTAGCTCTAGTTCCAGCTTTTTTACTTACGTTAATATAAGACCGTTGTTTATCCACTTCAGGTTACGAAATAACAGTAGAGAATATAGTTGTCTGTGCTGAACATATTTTTTGTGGGAAGTCGTCAGCTGAGTTTCTTATAAATAGCAAAATGTACACTGAACTTATTAATATTGTAAGACCTTAAAGCATTAACCATCTGAACGGAACGGATCAAAATTATATAACAGAAAATTTGGCAGTAGCCGAAGTTACTCTGACATTTATATTGTAAACAACTCAATCAGACATTGACCATGAACGCTGCAAAGAATTCGTAATGTCGGCGATTCAAAATGCGGTAAAACTCATAAATTATTTCGGTATATTTGTTTGTTTTCAACTGGTTGAACGTTACGGTGTGTTTCGCAATTGTTGCTCAGGTGTTTTTAAGGTATTTCCAGTTTCGAACGCCTCAGAATCGTCAAAAAGTTAAAAGGTCAAGGCGTGGAGCCTCGGAGTTGGCTTCCTTGATCCTCGAACGGCTTTTGGCTTCCTTGTTCAGGTCGCGAGATAAACAAGGGCTTACGCATCGCCGAAAATGCGACGCACCTTAGTCACCGTCGTAATTTTTGACGCTTGTAAGGACGGTTGTTTCGCGTGTTCATGACTCACAATTCTTGTCTTTATTTGTTTTCCGTGCTTACTGTTTCGCATTTCGAATTGACCGATTTCGTTTTACTTTGTTCAAATGTTAGAACAGATATGTATTCAATTGGTATGATGGATTAAATGGTATGTGTTTCATTTGTATGTGACAAAAAGTTGAAGTGACACCGTGGTATCCAAATTTCCATATATTAGATAGTATTATCCACTGCTTAGCTTGTTGTATTTTTTTAACCAATAGTAATGTTTTTTGTGATAGAACCAACGTAAACATACATATGTAAGACTGATAATTTTAAGCTGAAATAAACTAATTAGCTTGCGTCTATTGAAATGTCAAAATGTCGAGGGCGATTCCTGGAAATAATTGTAGTTTGCATAGCGTTTAAACAAATACAGATATAAGTTTTAATATGTATTCATTTTGTAAATCAAAGCTGCAATCTCAAGTAAGCACTGGGTTGTTCTGGATAGACAAACAAATCCTGTGTTAAATAATTTAATAACAAAAGGTCTTAATTACATGACTTGTCAAATAATTTAACAACAATAGGTCTTCATTCCATAATATTACATAATCATGATATCTTACTAAGAGAGTTTGGTTAAAAAAAAACATTTAAACGTGGCCAGCATCGCTGGGTTACCCATAAATCTAATGCTATGTTCATCTACATCCCTTTTGAAATTACACGCCGTACAAAAAATAGTAAAAACCAAAAAAATTGTAGACCCCGAAACACTTTACTATACGACTAGAATTTGACCAATTCGAACCTAATGGTAAACATTGTGTTCTTAAGGGAGCTAAGTACACTGTATACTGTCACTAATCTTCAGATTGTTCAAGCTAATTTAGTTTTAAAGACTATTCGTATAAAGGACATAATGGCCTGTACCGCCAATGAACATTCGGCTGCATTAACGAATGGCATTCTTGCAAATAATAATCACATTTAGCCCGAAATTCACCTGTGTCAACAAAGCGTTGTATAATGAGAGAGCGGGATGGAGACATTCGTTTGTGTATTTGCGAAAGGGACGGCCATATCGTACCATGACCTCGGGCAAGCCGCGCAGAATTGGCAGGTCAGTGACACGATACACGCGATAAGATACGAATTTCGGGTGAACAGCGAGCGACACGAGTGTGTTTGTAAGACGAGAATATTAAAGAGCTGGCGAGAAATCGGACTTTAAAAAGTCAGTGTTCGCTTTTTGAAATTTAAAATTAGAACAAAGTTAAAACGGGTTGACATGATGGAAGCAGAACAGGTTACCTCTTCTATAAAAATATCACAGTCTCACAGATGACCTTTTATATCTCGCGAAACAACTGCAGCCTGAGTTAAAGTCCTAAATGTCCATAGGAGGCGTTTATCACATCATTTATATATAAATAAGCAAGCAATAAACGAGTACAGTATTGGCCGCTGAGGCCGCTGGAAGATGGCCAATTTTGACTGGCTCTTTGGTGTAGCCACTAGCGCTCCCGACTGCAATGCCAGTGGTAGTGGGTTCGATTCCCACGTCGGATGAAAGATTGTATAACGAAATACAATGAGCAGAGTAATTGTTCTGTTTTTAGCTATCTATATAAGTATGCATTCAAAATAAACAAGGACGAATGTCAGTCGCCTTATTACCATAGTACAGACTCTGTCTAGTTTGGAATCTATATTTATTCGTTTGTTTCTCAATGTCTAGAAACAACCGTCGTGTTACAAAGCCAAAGTCAAAGTCCTAAATTCTTTATTCTAAATTGGATTGATTTACAATCACTTTTTGACCTGTTCGGAAAAAAAATACCTCGGTCCTGAGAAGAACAGGCGAAAGAAACTCAGCGGGGCTTTAACTCTTTATTTTTCTTTTTTTTTTTAGAAAATATATAGTTCTATATATTTTACATTGAATCTTGAAATAGCCAGGAGGCGATCATATCATTCCCAAGGTGTGCTGTCCTCCATGAAATCATTTGCTGTATAATAACCTTTAGCACACAAACGTCCTTTTACAATTATATTAAATTTATAAATTGGAGCTTTTTGGACGTTTTCTGGAATCCTATTGTAATTTATGAATACATAAATTGATATGTAAATAAAACACAAGTAGGTAGGGTTTACTATGATAATAAGACGTTTAATTTCTCAGTCTGTCTCGTGACCTCAACCGGTAATATAAAACTGATGTGTATTTAATTAAAGTTAAGAAATTGCCATATTATGGTATATTAATACATTATTAATGCATATTTGTAATTATTATCTCTACGGAATATTACGTATTCATAATATCGTCATACCCATATCTAAATTTACAAAATTATCGCACGTCAGGACACTCAAGAACACACACACAGCGAACCCTTTCGAGTATATTGAATTATAATCTGATATATGAAAAAAAGTATAATGTGTAATGCTTAACTCGAATTACAATGCCATTAGACGCATGGTTAGACGATCATCTTACTTTTCAGTAAGCAGGTTTCAGCCCCAACTCGATTAATAAACAACGACACAAAGTCATTGTCTCCGCGAGTATTGAATCCACGACTTCCAATTTGTAAAATGCGGATCTGTAACATTAGGCCACAGAGACTGTTATTAATAGTAATATTAAATATATGCGTCGTGTAGCTTCTATTCGTACCGTTGCTAGTGAAATTTAAAAACCTTCGTTTGTTAAATAAAATTGGTTAACTTAATCGTTTACTTTGTCACTAGTCAAAATCCTAAGGGAACAATTGACGTTCTAGATTCAAACGAAGTGTAGGTGTCGAGTCCTTAATTGAATGTCAGTTCGGGAGAGCGAGCGTTCTTTACTCTACGTAGAGTAGTTAGTCGATGGAGTCTCTTTGGCTTATGTCTATCGTATGAGTGCGTATCCATCCCGTGAATATGCATTAATTGGGCTAATAGACGTCAGACTCACAGATAGATAATGCAAGGAAAACTATTACAAAAAACATACTGATACAAATCATGCGTTGCATGATCGTTTAATGAGTTCGAATTCGTAAATCGAGTTGACTGGTAGAGAATACCTCGAGATTTTGAGTACGCCCTTTGTAAAACTTTTTTTTAAAAGGTAATTACAATAAATATCAACTAAAAGAAAAGAAAATGTAACAAAAGTATAAATTTTATGAAACACTTGAACACTTAAAGATTACGAGACATTTTGTAGAGTTTTCAAACAAATAGTGTAATAAATATCGAGCGAGGTGGATTAATTATAGAAAAAACTAGTATTCTTATAATATAGCACTATCTAAAAGAATCTCTTAAACAAAATCGAAAAAGTCTCGATGAGTTTATAACAGTCCAACGAACTGTGTAGGAGAGAGATATTTTAATGCAATAATGCATGCCCTTATGTACATTAACACAGTCACCTTTTTTATACCTATGTTGTAATGAACTGACTATTTAACACATTAGTTATAGAGTAGGTCCACACAGAAGGAACACATTAGTTAAGAGTCTGTGTCCCTCACGCTATGTCTAGGTTTCTGAAAGCTTATTTTGAAAAATTACTCTAGTCATCAATAACTGAATGTAGTTACCTCAGTATTTACTTCGTAAGGACATTGCTCCGTTGAAAGCATTGAAGATTGCACTTATGAAAAAATGGTCCTTGCTATCGAAGTTCATTATTTTTTATATTTTTTATTTCAAAAATGCTGCCGCTAGTTAAACATCTTGTATGGGCGTATCACGTTTCGCGGACCTAGCCGCGTGATTTTGTTATATATGAAACCAAATAATACCATATAATAATCCTTAACAATTATCTGTAATACATACAAATATACTTTATGTCCCGTGTGAGGATCGAACACATGACCAGCCGTGCCGAGGCTAATAACTTAGCAACTGCGACATACGGGTCAACATTTTAGTATAAAGTAATTCATTGTAACCAAAGAAGGTAAAGTATCATCCCGTAAGAACATTTCGTCCCGGGCGACTCTATTGCACGTCATTACAAAATAAAAAAGGGTCGTCCTTAAAACGTCTACGTGCCTCGGTTGGTAATTTTCTTGTTAAGGAAGTGAGTTGATTGGAAAAAACTGGAGCGTTGAGATTTTATCAAATGAGCAGAGGTGTCATAAATGTCCAAGGTGTTTATAATGTTTCTGAGTTTTACAAATCATAGTTTCGAATCCCACGGATGGTATTGACATTGTGGTATCGTTTCTAAGCTCTTTTAGGGCATCATGGGTTGATCATACGATTGTCTAGTATATCTACTTATCTGCGATTAGCTAGATCTCTATTACTATTAGAATTAATTACAATATTGTAGTTTAGCAAAAAGATCGAGTAAACGTTGTCCAAATTGGAGAGTAACCAGAGACCTGTGCATCGTAATCAACCACGACCGCTCTGTCAAGAGTGAATGAGTCAATGAAGAGATAGAGTCGGTTATTATATTCGTGCGTACCATCAGGCCTACGATCCATCTTCTTATTGATCTTCTCGCTTTACTACCTAAAAAATATAGAATACGTGTACGAATAATACGTTCCGGTATTCAGTGTGTGCATAGTATATGTATAAAGACAAGAAACTTGTAAGCTTAATTGCCTTTATCTGGAACAGAATGAGGGCAGACGCGACAATTGCCTTCAGAAACTTTGATCATAATCCACTTAAACTTTTCAATGGTTGTTTAATTATACTAGTGTACGCGATCAAACCTTTAACGAAGACAGCGTTAATGTACTGAATTAGTTCCAAATGACCTTTCACTTAGAACAGTTGCAATAGTTAGATAGCTTTCCTTCAAAAAGCTGTCGGACCTCTTAATAGTATTTGTAACTACATTTTGCTTATGAAATAAGATAACTTGCCCCTAATGATTGCCCCATTTCAAACTACACCATTTCAAAACTGCCCGTACAGAGTGCTGCGTTCGTCATTTATGAGAGGATCTATCCCTCTGCCCAATGGTGAGCTCTGTGCGAAATAGCTTTTTATTTTTTTATTTATTTGCTCAGATCTACAACTATCCCAACAGAGTAGCCTAAAAATTATCTTATATAAGTGTAAAAGCGAAAAGTAAAAAATTAATTTAAGTGCTAAAAACATAACACACTAAGTTTTAAAACAAAAACATAATGTTAGGAACATTCGGAGAAATATAAAAAAAAAACTTGTAAAAATTTGTTGCCAGGGTAATTGTTAGGCATAGAGATAATTCGTTTTGCGTCTCTGGTTGACCGAGTAGGTTTGAATTCATGTCATTCAAAAACCTTTATGGCACTGTTGTTGTGTTCAGAGCTGCTCTGCTCTGAGCTCGTTACCTATAAATATAAGGTGGTATATTATTATGCCCTAATAACGCTTTCAACGTTTTCATATTTCATAAAAAGCGGACCTTCCGTCTATTAAGCTAACATCACGTTCATTATGTTAAAATAAGACCCAATCGAATATTTTCGAACACGGAGCGTATTGAAATATAATTTATGTGTATTTTTGAAAACTTCTACATTCCATTTTATTTCCACAAGTGTCGCAGAACATTGGAGTTTTAAATGTGCATGTTGTACCGCTAACTAAATTTAAAATAATTTTTTACACCTTCTCGAATTACCAGTTTAGTTGGCCGTTGAAATGTTATTGGCTACTATATTTTGCTTTTGGCTACTGATTTCCTCTTTATTTTCTCCTTTCAAAGGGAGAAACGTTAACAATAATAATCGCCGAGTTTTTTAAAGTATTTTGTCACGTTATAGTAACAAAAATATATGTTCTGTTATTTGTGCATATTTTAAGCACGCAAAAACACTATGTATGTAATGTATGTAAAATATTTAAAAAAACGTGGTGTAGTGATAGAGCTGGTAGAGCCACGCAGCCGGGTCGAACTGGGTTAATATCACGACCTCACAGTAAATCGGCATGAAGTGGAAGTGTTTCTGCTTCCTCGATTTGTCCGATGAGGACGGTGTCCCGCCCCCCTCCCTCCCCTTCTTCCCTCTCTCCCCTCACTACCTCCTCTCTCCCCTCCCCACTCCTTTTCAATTCTCCTCCTCCCTCTTTCTCAAAAAAATCGTTTAAAGGTTGGGAACGCATCGCAACGATGAATAGGCCGGCTCAAAACAGATATATGAAGTGGAAATGCTAGTGCTTGCACCTTTCGTCCGGTGTGTGAGGTAGCCAGTGGAGCATCCCCCCACCCTCTTTTCTACCAGGAAAGGCACACTACTATTATTGAAAAAAAGGAAAGACCTCACTAGGGCTCTTTTGCAAAGTACATCACGCCATTCTGAAAAACAATTTTCTGTCGCCAAGCCGAAATGTGCAAGCTATGCTCCGTTTTAAAGCGGAATTTCTCCAGTTTAATATTGTATACAGAGCAATTTATCAAATTTTTGGTTTCAGCAGCAAGCCAAGGAAAAGAACTTTCGCAGTTCAATATATTGTTTGGCACTGCATTGTTTTAGACCAGCGTATCAATTACCACCACGCATTAAGGAAAGTCGGTACTAAATTAAATCACATTATTATTATTTTATATTTTCTCTTATAACCATATGTAAGATATTACATATTTTGATGGTGGTGGTGTTTAACAAACATAATGCAACTAGAGAACCGAAAATCTGCGCAGGTTTTAAATGGTAACAATTTAAAAGCGCGAATCATAATATTTTTTTCTTAAGTATTTTATCAATTATTTGTATTTAAGTGAAGCCTGTTTCTCGTGCAGTAGAAAACAATTATGATCTCTAGAAGAATAAACTGTGAATAAAACACTGATCTTTCTTTTTTATAACAAATTTAATCGTATATAGAGGAAAGATGAATGATTTTTTTTATATTATAGCGATTCAGATCGATGCCTGTTATTTATTGATAGATTATTTTGATTTTTCTTTCAAGAACGTTTCTTCAGTTCAGCAGTTTCAAGTCACATAAGCAAAAAGCCGTTAAGGCGTACCCAAGAATCCTCAGTTATAACGATCCCATATTGTACAGGTAATGTGCCATAGCGTCGTTTAGGCGTGTCGTAGAAGGTAATGTTCAGTACTTATTACACACTGTTGCAGTCTTTATCATTACTTTGCTTGATAAAAGACTCCAAGGAGAGGCAAGTAAGGTGACTTTGTCTAATAGTTCAATGTTAAAGAAAATTTGCCTTGATAACAGATCATATGACGTGACCTGGCGGCATAGACCCGCGTTTTATAAATCCGAGGTCGTGGATTCGAATTCCTCGTTCTTTGTGTTGTCACTTTTTGTTTTTGTGGCATTAGGGGCTGATGAACAAATTGGCTGAAAAATAGGCTGTTCCATTCATAAAATGGGCATGTTCGAGGTCTGTCCCTGGTACTTGTTGTTGTTTGGCTATATGTGGCTTAGGATATCAACTTGTCACTAAGAGGTCTTTGCCTCTGCTTATGATTCGATCATTATTATTTATAAATTTTTTTTTGCGGAGTAGCCTGACAAACGAGCAAGTGGCTCACCTGATGGTAAGTGATCACCACCGCCAATGGACATTTGCAACATTATAAATTTTGCAAAGGCGTTACCAACCTTTAAGGATGGGGGTGGAATTTTTGAAAGAAGAAGGGAAGATGAGTGATGGGGAGGGAGGAGGAGAGAGGGAGAGGAAGGGAAAAGAGAGGGAGTGGAGGCAGAGGTAGAGAGGAAATTAAGAGAGGGAGGGAGGGGGGAGGGGGATGGGCCACCGGCCACCTCAGTCACCGAACGAAACGCGGAAGCACAAACACTTCCACTTTACGCTGATTTTCTGTGAGGTCGTGGTACTGACCCGGTTCGAGC
>DWHO01005349.1:0-10375 GCA_018247575.1 Eurytides lysithous rurik | reverse complement strand
CTCTCCTCATTCCTTCTCTCACTCTTGTTCCCGCTTCTCCTCCTCCCTTTCCCCCTCGATCATCCTCCCTCCCTCTCTTAAAATTAACCCCCTTAAAGACTGGCAACGCATTTGCAAGTTCAGTAATGTTGCAAATGTCCATGGGCGGCTGTAATCGGTTACCATCAGGTGAACCGCTTGCTCGTTTGTCAGCCTACTACATAAAAAAAATATATGGTATCGCGCTTGTCCGCATTGTGGGGTGAATTGAGGCTAATTTTTCAGTGTAGTTAAAGTGTACTTTATTAATGTGCCAATTTTTTTTGCCATCTTGGCTACGGCGGCTAATAGTGCACTAGTGTTGGCTTAGACAATGTTGCATTCACTTTTCCTTAAGCCTGACTCTGATACATACATTATAATATATTACACGTTAGAGAAAAAATAAAAATATAACAATAATATCATGAGAAATCTCGCACAATACCATCTGATCCCAAACTAGGCAGAGCCTGTACTATACTAATGATACAACTGATATACATACTTATGTATTTTTAAATATATACTTATATAGATAATTAACACAGTAAAAATACATCATCGCACAATGATTTTGTCCTGGTTGGGAATCGAACCCACGATCTTTGGTTTTGCAGTCAGGAGCAGTAACCACTACACTAACGGGCCAGTCAAAAATGTTTTATGTTAGTCTATTAAAGGTCTTTTAAAGCAGACCGCGAAACGGATCAGTACCACGACCTCACAGAAAATCGGCGTAAAGTGGAAGAGTTTTTGCTTCCATGTTTCGTCTGGTAAGTGAGGTGGCCGGCGGCCCACACCTTTCCCTCCCCTTCCTCCCTCTCTCACTCCCTTCCCTATCTCATCCTCCATCCTATACCCTTCGCTCCCTCTATCTTCCTCCCTCTTTCAAAAAATCGCCATCTTAAAGATTGGCAATGCATTTGCGAGTTTTGTAATGCTGCAAATGTCGGCGGTGGTGATCACTTACCATCAGGGAAGCCGCTTGCACGTTTGTCACTCTTATCCATAAAAAAACGTATAGACGTATGCATGCGTATGCATATATGTGTACGCATATATATATATCATAGCAAACAATTATTACATAAATTAATAGTGAAATTTAACACTAGCAATAATGGTTTGTATATAAGAAGTTTATTATAAGTAAGTGGAATTGACTTAACCATTAGAAGCATTTTCTGATCGCTTCAGACAAAGAAGTTGTTTTTGAATTATTACGTAAATTACCCCACTGGCCGGCGATTCGGAAAAACCGAGAAATAGCCAATGACTCGGCTAAATTATGTTACAAATGAACGTTAGTTAAGTTACTACTTACGACTACTACCGGAAACAAGCTTGTCGTTAGAAATATGTTTTTATGATCTAGTTGATTTAAAATTTAAAGGACTTTTTTGTTTATATATCATATTTTTAATAAACTACAAATCGTAGGTGTATTGTGTAAAATGGGGGAGTGATAGACTTATTTCTAATCTAAAAACAACCGGTAAAAATTAGTAAAAATTCAATTATTACTTCGGGTAAAAATAAAATTACACTCCGTGTAACTTGATACTTGTACGTGAACTTTGCACTCCTTTAACAGCCTATTGCGCTGATGGAGTAAGATGAAATTTGGCGGATGTTAAATTTATATATATTAAAGGTTTTTGTGGAAATCTAAACTTTTAAAATTAATATAAAACATATTAAATCATATAAGTGAATACGTTCACTGTTTACATCTTTCACTGTTAATGGTTATTTATTAAAGCATAAATGTCACAAAGAAAAGACTATAGCTAGTTGGTTCATAAGTTCTATCACATATTGAAAACTTTTAAATTTTGAATGCTGGCCACAAAAATGTTGAATTCGAATTTCGAATGTTTCACTTTTTCAATTTCATTTATTAGCGCATAATTCCTCTTAGTGGGGCAAGCCGGGCTTTTGGGCTTGTATGGTAGTACTGCCACTGAGTGGACGCTTATAGGAGACCGATATGCGATCGCGTCTCATCGGTGTGGTTACTTGGTAAATCAATTTGAATAACTGAAAAATTTTAATGTCACCTAAAGTCTCGTTTATCGCTCCGCCAAACGGTATAGTGAAAATTCAAGCAAATGATGATTAAAGTTGTGAAGTACAAAGGTCCTTCAGATAGGGTTAATCAGGATTTACATGCGATTTTAATGGACCTGCGACTGAAAAGATCCCGCGTATTGTCGAAACGGGAAAAAACATCGTTATCTTTTTTATCGAATGATGATCAAAACAGCCACCCACATATGAGTGCCTCGTACGTGCTATAGACGACTGATCGCGCAGATTGAAGGCTTTTATTCAAAATCGCGTGGGTTCGTTTTACTTAATTTAGTTAGCATAACAATCTATGTTTCAGTAAGTTCCTTTTGGTATATAAACGGTTACTGTAAAACCGAACGTGTGTCAATTGTTTCACAATAAACGTCGGGCAGAACTTATGAGTCGACTAGACTATTGTTCAATTAGATATTAGAGATTGGGAGACTGATATAAACTGATCGTCGGCGAAGATCAATCGAACGATTTTACCAAAAGCCTCCATTACGATCTGTAGTAATAAAAAAAAAACAGTTGCACCACGTAACTGGCGTACGTAACACCGCAATTAGATTTTCGCAACACTTCTGTCGCCTATGAATAAATCATGAGTTGCTATTATTGAAGCAACTGTGAAAAAAATTCTTACAACTGCCAAATGAATTCAAAGTATGACGAGAGAGTTTATTAAATACTTTGTAGGGTCCAAAATGTAATAAACTTTTTTTTTGTTTTTCGTTAAAAAATCGCTGCCCCGTTTAGAAGATTAGAGAGCGTTTTACATACACAAATTTCACGTCAACAAACTTCTAGGTCCGGAACAATTATTTGTACTCTAATAGTTGTAGTTCATACAAACATTTGTCCCGGGCGGGAATCGAACCCACGACCTGCGACGCCGAAGCCAACAGCTTAGCGACTGCAACAAACTGTATGTATGTGTAAAATTCTGTTATATATCTTGGATCTATCACTTGGGTCTTTTAAAACTGAAATTAGAAATGATCTATGGCATAAATCAATACTATTCAAGAGTTTTTGTTAGATTAAAATGCGTAGAAATTATTCAATTGGCTCATATGTAAGATAGAGTACCGGCTTTGCCCAGTTCGGGACCAGACGGACGTGTGTGAGATGTCCCTGGATATTATTATTATGTTATTAGTACCAAGGGTATACCCACACCGGCTTGTCTCTTAAAATGCATCACCACCGCTCGAATCATTCTAACACAAATCACCTTAAATCTAATGTTAGAGCGATCTATTTCAAGCGAAGTTGTTACATCCCTAATAAAGTGCTAGGTAATGACGAGATAATGAGTTTTTCGTCCCTTCAACGCGCTTCCTTCCATCTATCATTCGCGGCGAGGGGCTATAGACGGCTCCACGATAGTTCAGAGGATCGTCTATTTTTGGAAACGAAAAACTGTGCCGACTGTGCCGACGCTATGAATGAGTTCGATTCGAACGTAGCGTAACAATTTCTTAATTTTCGTATTATATTAGAAATGTATTACGCATGATAATACTTGCAAATAATGGCTGTTGAAAATAAAAGTACGAGTATAGTAGTTTAAAAAGCATATATACAATCTAATTATTTCACAAATGATCCTGAAAAGTTATAGGCAAATCCAGGATGAACGCGTTAATTAGATCAAGAAGGATCTAGGGAAAAGAAAAAGGATTAACTAATATAAAAAATTCTGGGTACCTAGTACTAATAAAAACAGTTACGAACACTCTAGGAATTGAACCTGCATGAATGCCGACACTCGTCAGTCATTGAACCACTGAATGCATCTCAGGGTCGTCTAACACAATCATTTCTTAAAAGACCATATTATTGTGCATAACGCGCGTTAAGTATTAATTAAATACTCCAACTTCGATTACGTATTAAACATTGCTTCTTTGTAACGGATGTAAAAAATTAAGCAAGATGAGAATGAAGAAACAACAAGACCTTGGATTGCGATGCGATAACAAATCTATACTGTAATAAATTTGGACGTATGGTGTCCGTGTGTTCGTTATGAACAGTACACAGTACAGTTCTCATTATTTTTTATGGAGTAGGTGAGCAAACGTAGTTTTTTGATTATGACATTTATGATTTGACGAACGGTGTTCAGTTAACAGTGTATTAGTAGTATAAACGTAAACAAGTGAAGGAATTAGCTTATCTAATTCTATATACATTTTATGAATAACGTTAAAAATAATATCCACAAACCTATAACTATAAACTATGTCTGCCAAATTTAATTCTCCTCCACGAGCGCAATAGGTTGTAAAAGGGGTCCAAAGTTTTCTCTTCACATATTAATATATATTAATAATAATAATAATAGTTTATTTCGGACCGTGATCCATAGATGTTAGTTAACAATTTTTTGGACTTAAGAGCTATGTTAGTATATAATAGAGAAATAATTAATAACTACTTTTATATAAAGTATCGTTTTTAAAACGCCTCTGAGGTTAAGTACTATTTATTGTTTTTATTGATACATTTCTCGAATTGTGTAGTGGTGTAGTGGTTAGTGGACTGCGACGAAGGTCGTGGCTTCGATTCCCACCCAGGACAAAGTATTTGTTTGTTGAGATAGGTATTTGTTCTGTGTCTGGGTGTTAATTATCTATATAAGTATATATTTAAAAATATATAAATATGTTTATCAGTTGTCTGATTGCCATAGTACAGGCTCTGCCTAGTTTGGGATCAGATGACAATGTGTTGTCCCATGATATTATTATATTATTATTATTATTATCTAAATATAGTCTTGCACAAATCATGGTTCAGGTCACTCGCGATAGCTTTAAACTATTACTTGATGAAAGTTTTATGTCAATTCAACAACAAAATCCTCCTAATATATTATGGTTATATTCAGTGTTGTTCGTTTTTCGTACTCACGCATAATATATTTTAATTTATTTTATCTCGTTTGTATTTTACGAACTTGTGACGGATCTCAATTAACCTTTTTTTACAGTGCACATATATTCTAAACGGAACGAACAGTTAGTTCATAAATATTACGGTCATCGTTTGTGCTTATAAAATTTATGCACATAAAATTATATTGTGAGGTGAACTTCAAATAGGTTTGATCTAAATGAAATACAAAACTTTTTATAGTTGCGTACAAAACTGTTTATATTTAAAACAAAAATAAAACGTATAGAAACGATATTTTTATTCATCGATTTAAAAATCAGAAGAAAAATAAACAATAAGAAAAGCCGGACGAAATGGAAATTTTTAATATGGATCGTATATATTTATGTGTGATATCGATAGAGATGCCAGAGGCTAACTCTAGGTAAAACATTTAATCAATGGCGACGATGTTTCGTGTTTAAATTTTAAAATTAAATTGAAAATATCGTCGAAAAGCTTTTACAATTTTCATATGTTTCACGTAAATCCAAGTCTAACGGCCTATTGCAATCACTATTTATGTCAGTAACATTAGCTAATTCGAAGTGCATTGTAGTGTATTGTCAAAAAATCTTTTTGCCTAATTTACCAACACACTACAATAATATGTTTTCAGTTATTGCAATCAAAACGTGAAACGGAATATATACCGAATAATCCGTTAATTATTATCGTCAGGGTATTCTTTATAAATTATCATGCCATATAAAATCTATGTTAAATTTTATATATTACATTTTTTTTAGTAAATAAAAATACGAATGCTAATGAATATTTTTACCTTTAATGATATTTTAGATTAAAATTTTATTTACATATAACAGACGGGGACTGCTCAGTGACATCAATATTATGGCATTTAACAATTTCTAACTGTAGATATTTTATACACTGGACTAACTTATAATATAATATTAGTGATGATAATTTATAATAAATTATTCTATGAAAGATAATTACAAAAAATAAATAGAAATTACTATTTTTAATGTATATCATCCCACAGCTATTATTTAAAACTGCTCTACGGATAAACCTAGTATAAGTTAAAGAAATAGCTTACACTCTATTTGGATTAATAGGATTCTACCGTATCAAAAAATATTGTATTTTCGTACAAATCGGCGACAGTTAAAAGTCTATAATCTGACACTAAAGTTAGTCACGTATGAAATAAATATTGATAAAAAAAAATAACTTAAAAAAAATAATTATTTTATTTATTTGTGTTAAATAAGTTGGCAGTTTAAATTATCTAAAGCGCAAATTGGTATTATTTTAAATAGATATGGAAAAAGTTGTCAATTATTTTACACAGAAACTACTGAATTATATAATTGAAAATTACTACTCACGGTACACAAGCGGAGGCAGACTGCGGTGGACCCTTCAGCGCTTCAGTCGAAAGCACTTTAAACGCTCCAGTCTTCGCTCCCGGCGTCTTCGCCGACCCGGGGGCGCTGCGGACCTCCTGGCCTCTAGCGCTCCGGTCGTCCAGACCCCGGCCGCGGTCGTGGCGGGCCGAGAGGTCGAAGTACCTGTCCTGGGCGTGTATCAGCTGGGTCACGGTGAACGCGGGCGGCTCGTCCGGCTCCACGCGCGGCCCGAAAAGCTCGTCCCTCGCGGGCTTTACGGTCACGTCGATGTGCGCCAGCGGCGGCTGCGCGAACGCGTACGGCGTATTAGCCAGCTCCTCCTCGACACTGTTGTAGCGGCTGCGGAAGAGCGACGGCGCCCCCCCACCGTCCCCCCCACCGTCCGCGAGCAGGTCGTAGCGGCCGAAGCGGTCGTCTATCGAGTCGAACCTCGGGCCCTCGAGCTCCTCCCCGCGGGCCCCATCCAGCCGATGGGATGGGCCCATGTCGATCTGCAGCACCCCGTGCTCGTCGCTGAATTTCAGCTGCAGCGCCATCTCGGCATAGCCGCGTCCCTTCTGCGAAAACAATCGGTGACGTCAAATCGAATCGAATCAAAGTATATTTGTTCAAATAGACCATTAGTTGAGGAAGCTGCTACCGGTTCAGAATGCAGTTCTGTTGGGAAGAGCCCAAGTATCTCAACAGTTGTTTTTTTTAAAATAACCTTACAATATGTTAAGCCTTATGCAAGATATCTTAAACGTTGCATTATAATTATGTTATGAGAAATTTTTAATTTTAATAATAGGTATAATAACAATAAGAGAGGTATTATCATTGTTATTCGTTAGCTGTATTTTAGATTATAATATTGTATATGGCTAAATTAATTAAATATTCCTTTTGTTTCTTTTTTTTCTTACGTCAAACGGAATGTCTGCTGAGCGTAAAACATGTGTGTTTCTCTCAAATAAGAAATATGTCTTCTCGATACAGGCTTGCCTAGTGAGGAGACAAATAGATATTACTTTTATATTACGTTTATTATGTTTAAGAGCTAAATAAATTTGAATTTGAAATTTATATAAAACTATCCCACATACGAGTCTATCATAAGTTCCATGCATTTTAATCTACCAGAAACCCCTGAACAATGTTTTAGTTGAGCTTTAAGCAATAAAATAATTATTTTTATTTTAGTTTTAAAAGAGCCAATGTTCAATGTTCCTAAGAGCTGAGAAAGCTACCACCGGCTCGGAATGCATTTTTGTTGGGAAGAGCCGGCGAGAAACTCAGCAGTTGTTCTTTTAAAATAATGTTACAATATGTTAAGCCTTAATACATTGTAATAGCTATCCCGCAAACGATTCAATCTATTAAGTTCCATGCATTTTGATTCGTCGTTTTTTTTTTTTGCAATACGACATACCTGCCTGGCCTAGAATACAGCACGACACAGAATCTGCGCGATTTAGGAGATGATTCCCGGCAATTTTGACCTTCAAACCGACACACAGTAATATCTACACATTATTGGTGATAGAATAAATGGAAACCCAATGGTCTTAGGTAAAGGATTCCCAATACTTGCCATTATCACTTGAACTGTATGAAATCTTATCATCTTCACAAAGTCGTCACTCGAAAATAGAAATTTTACAAATTTCGCCTCATCGGCATGTAAACGTTTAAACAAAATAAAAGAAAAAAATTAATTATGCAAAATAAACCAAAAATTATAGTTTTAGTAAATATCTTATAAGAAATGCTAAACATACTAACGTCATACCAAAATATAATATTGCTTATTTAAATTAAATGTTTGTACATAACGTCACAGTAAAGAAAAATGGAAAATATATTAATTCAATAGTCATTCATATTAGTTATAATAATAGCCAGTATATTGTCATTAAGTAATTATCGTTTATAGCTGAAGAAATATTGCAATGAATAATTTTGAATCAAACACAGCTTAAGTTTGTTTCTAAATGAATTGGATGTTAGTTCACGAAATTCCTTTCGTATTTTATTATATACTTTACTACATTTGATGATACATAATACATAACATTTTTTTTTCAAATAGTGCTTTCCTGCATTTTGGTATATGAAACGACGAGTCCAGCTTGTCATGAACTTTCTTGACACTGATTTATTGTAGATAAAAAGCAAATCCTTTTTATCTACAATAAACGTTCATGTATGAAACAAATATTATTAACAATAACAAATAATATCATGAAAATCGTAAGTTTCTATATCAATTCCTCCTCTTAAAACTGATATAATTAAGTAGCTTCCCCGAGCAGTGTTAATTGAAAATAAGTTGCAGTTCAAGGGGTTGAACAAATGTGATATAGGGATTGTGAAGGAAGGAATTAATGCGATTTGGCATTCCCTTCATAGAAAATGCATTACTTCCCACTTCAATGTTATAGGTTATTTTCTTCCACCTTATCCGTTATCGAGACAACCTCAAGTTTCACATAGCTCTCTATCTTCAAATCCGCGTTCAATATTTCACATGTACAATGAATAAATCTTTCCCACTAAGCGAACTCTGCCCCTATTGTATTCCAAACTGTCGTGATGTAAACCCATTGATAAAGATTTGGTTTGGCAAGCACGTGTAGATATAATACTTACTTCGTATAGCTAATGTTATAATATAATCAGTTGCGACATAACCTAAATAAATATGGTAAGTTGCTACAAGGTTTAGGGTGGGGTGCCAGTGCAAGCGGGGCTGATAGGGTTAAAAGGACAATTACGTATTTTGTTTGATTATTTTATATTTATATCAGAGAAAATAATTGATTATATTATCAAGTTATAGATTAAAGCCAAAGTTAAAATATAGTATTTAATTAAGGCTTGCTTTTTAATGAACTTATAATCGTCCAGAGTTTCTCGTATAATTTTTTATGCGAAAGCCAGCATAATCTAAATTGTAATAAAGCAAAACACTTAAATTGCGTACTATGTTTGTATTACACCTAATAAAAACAATTCTTATCCAAACTTCTTTACTTTTTTTGCTTACTTTTGTCGCTTGTTTGCGCGGTATGTAAAGAATATAATCACTGTTTTTTATATTGAGTAAATTGGCTAAATAGTTTAATAGCAAAAGTATTCTACGCGATCGAAGTAGCTGGCAAAGCTACTCTTTATATAAATAAAATATATTTGCCAATTTCCTTATCACTTTAGGTAATCATTTTAGTTTTTATTTTCTTTTTATGGATTAGAAAGCAAGCGGCTCGCCTGATGGTAGGCTATCACCGCTACCCAAGATAATCTGTGAAATCAAGAGATTTGCAAATGCGTAGCTGGCTTTTCAAGGTATTTTCTCGATGTTTCTTATCATTATGAATATTCCTATTTATTATAATTAAGAAATTGGGAAATAGTTCAAACTATTCTGATTCAAATCAGTTATCACTTAAATGTCCACGGAATGCGAAGTCATTTAAATGTCCATGATTGCGGTTGCAAAAATATTATTCGTATTTCCTGTTTTCACAAACAAAAAAATGCCAAAAACTGGCACCTGTATAAATTATACTGTATTAATAACTTATAATAGAAGAATCGGCCACAAAAACAGGGATGTATCTAATAACTGATCTAGTGATCGCCTCAACCAAGCGATTATTAAAAACTATCCACAAAATCACGATTCCTACTCCCTCCCATCGCGCTCTTATCATGTTTGTATAACATAGTAATTTATGGCACTAATCGCTACACATAGTTTCTTACTCATATCTGTAGGTCTGAGTATACGGGAATAAAATAAAATTCTAACAACTATCATAGGCCACCATACCGTATTTAATTTTTTTTATCGAATAGGCTGACAAACGAGCAAGCGGCCTGCCTGATGGTAAGCGTTCACCGCCGCCCATGGATATTTGCAAATTATAGAACTTGCAAATGCGTTGCCAGCTTTTAAGAGGGGGGGGGGGATT
>DWHO01005348.1:0-10375 GCA_018247575.1 Eurytides lysithous rurik | reverse complement strand
AATAATATTTTTATATTATGTGTAAAAAATACATGTTATATTTTTTACTTGATAAATCAACGAAGACATTAAAAAGAATAAGATTTATTATATTAATTATAAAAAAATATTTTGCATCATTTGTCGTTGTCAGTATGAATAAATTAATGTTTTGTTACTTCTCTTTATTATGATGACAAACATTTCATACTGAAAATGATGGTAAGGATTTAGGTAAGGTTGGTTTAAACGAGGATTTGAATAGCAATCGAAAGGGGATTTTGAAAGAATCGATCCATCTTGATTGCAAATCATGGAGCTTGCGCTTGTCGGCTTACGTGCTGTAACGGGTGTATGTGACCTCGTCGTGCTTCCGTGGCCTAGTGATATAGATTCACGCTTTACAAATCGGAGGTCATGGGTTCGAATCTTGGGGAAAGCAATGACTTTGTACTGTTGTTTTTCATTTGGTTAGGGTATTAAGGGGATATAAAAAATCGGTACCGGATTCTTATCGCAGCCATCTGGCGGTGGATTTGAATTCCGAAGCGACCCTTCGGAATTCAAACGCGAACATTTTTTATCGCAATCACTCTGAATTAATCAATCACAGCCTGCAGGCGTTCTTTAAGAGTACGGATTTTGTGTGCTAGTGTGCGTAATTCAGTTGAATTGAAGCTATTAACAAATAATACTAATAATAAATTACACACTAGAGGGATATCGGAAACGACATCAACTTGTACTGCCGGCCGTGAGACATACACTGGCGGCAGTAATGCAGGGCCCAAGAGAGTAGTTGTAGGCAGCAGAGGCCTGGAAGTGACTGGAGTCTCTGAGCTCTTCTGGGCCTGAGGGATCTTTAAAAGATTAATTCAACCATTGACTGGTCGATGGAGGGACTAGAATTTCTGAGAAGGAGGGTTTTTGGCGTCTGTGTTTTCGGCCATTGAGCATTGCCGCTTTATGCGCGGGGCTTTAGGTCATTCATAATAGTTTGCGGGACGTCCCTTGCTCGAGCACAGTACAGAACTGGGCGGATTGTGATCCTCTCTAGTGCGTTTGCAGTCGGCGGTAGCATGATCGCGGTGGGCATGACAGCAACGCACTGCACTGAGAGCCATATAACTGGCAGCGATGGCATTGCCCAGGGGAGAGAGTTTTAATAATGATGCCGGAATTATGACACACCGTCTGGACGTCAAAAAACATCTTCCGTCCTCAGAGTAATCGAGATGGCAAAAAATATCAATAAATGTGTCTTATACAGTCAACGGTCAAGATTACATAAATTTAATCTTTTAAAAAAAGTCCTTGTGAAAACAAATAGAACGCGAGTAGGTTGACGCAGTCGATCTTTTGTTCTTTCATGGTTCTGTGGATCGACCGCATTATTATTTTTCTGTAGTTACCCGTTTGACCATTAACCCCTTGAGGCCGGGTCTTTAATTTAGATTAATTGCAAACGACACCTTTGTATTGCCAAGTATTAGTAACAGTAAAAATGCAAGATTAAATACAATTTACACTTTCCCTTTTTATATAATAGTATTAAAAAATAATTTATGTGATAAGTCATAACCGGAAAAAGTTTATATAGGTAGCGTTTTTTATATGCTGTGACCATCAATGTACAGAACATAAAAGTAAAAAATTGCTTGAAAATGTCATTTGCCACTGTCAAAATAACATTCAAGTGTCATAGAATAAAAGCTGGTGAGAAGGAAGTCAAAAGATTTTAAATAAATAAAAGACAATAAATTTAAATACTTCTGTGATTTAAGCAAAAAGACATGAGGAGATCAGTATTATCAGATTTAGAAAATAGCTATAATGGAATCGACGACATATCTAAGGATAATAAAAAACATGATTTCAGTATATCGGACCAGCTTGCAGATTTCGAGAAATTACGCATATCAGCTCTGACCAAAGCTGCGGCAATAAGCCCTCATGTAAAAGAAGTAACAATCGGGCCTAAAAGTCCTGTAAAACAATCTGCCATAAAAGAAAATATTCCTATTCAAAATAATGAGGTGACATTAAACCTGCTTGAAGACAAACTTGGTGAAGATTTACGTTATACTCTTATATTAAAAAAATATGAAGCTAAATTACGCGAATCTTCTGAAGAACTTTTTAAAAATTTAGTTGAAAAAATGATTGCAAAACGTGCAGAGAGTATGAGGACATTTTGGAAAAAGCAAAGTGAAGAGTGTGAACGTAAGGCACTAGAATTACGAGCGCGAAAGCTTCAAATGTTAAAGCAATTGCAAGAGAATGACAATTTGTGTGTATTAGACAAGGCTAAATCAGATGAACAAAAATGCAAAATTATAAACAAGAATACAATTGAGAATATGAATAGAATTTTAGAAGAACAGAACAAAGCTACTAGAAGATTTGCATCTGTTACCGATAGTCACACTAAGATATGTATTACTTATAATGAAATAATAAATATTGTAAATTCTGAACCTCTGGCAAAGGTTGCATTTGAGAATTATGTGATGCCTATTAGTACAGTTATGGGAAATATTAACACTATTATGGACCTATGTAAAACTGGAACAATAACTGACAAAGTAGTAACACAAGCTGAAATTTTGGCTTTAAATATAGAAAACCTACAAAAGAAGATGGTTGCGGAGTTAAATGAGGTAAAGCAACAAGAATTACTAAAAAAACAAAAAGAAGAAGAGGAAGCAAAGAAGAAAGAACTTGAAGAAAAGAAAATGAGGGAAGAGAAGGCTGCAATGGTGGAAAAAACACATGTTGATCAGCAACCAACAAAAGCTAAACCAATTTTCTATTCCTCTAAAAATTATGGTTACTATAAAGAATTGAGAGACTTTTTAAATACATTTGAAAGTCATTATAAGGAACTTTTAGATAATACAAATTTAAAGAAGTTTCGATTTGATTGTCAAAAAGCTGTCAATATACCTGTGAATGCATTGTCATCAGTTAGTGGAACACATATTAGGGATAAATTTGATAAATTATCAAAATTGCTGAGAGGTGAGAGTGTACAGGTGTTAGATGCATATGTTCAAGCAACACAACATCCGCAGGGCTTACATTATTGTACAGCCCTTTTAGCAAAAAAGATTGTAAGACAAGGTGATCTCTTAGTCTCAAGCAACCCAGAAGCTGCCTTTCCTCTGGCAGCTGTTGCAGTTGCATTGTGGTCACAGTTTCCTGATTTTGGAAAGTTATTAGAAGCTAACTTTCATAGGCACTGTCCTTATTTGGTGCCTATGTTATTGCCACAAAGAGAAGGTCAATCTGATAAAGAATTTTATATGTCTAGAGGTTACATATACAATGAGGATGGTGATGTTGAAAAACAGGACAAGTTTCTCAAAAGAATGTCGGGTATATTCAGGCTTTGTTGTGCCATATGGATAGCAAAAATGCCAAAATTTGCAAGCACATCAAACCCACATGGCTTAAATCACGGGTGGAAATGGCTTACCTCATTCATCAATCTTAAACCTGAACCAGATATATGTGCAACACTTCTTTATGATTTTTTTATTGTATGTGGTTCTGAATTCTGTAGGTGTTATAAGAAACAATTTATGAAAATAATAAAGCTGATTATTACAGATTATATAAAAATATTAGAAGTAATTGATGAGGGAGGCCCAAAAACACGCTTGGAAGTTTACCTTCAAAATGTTTTGAAAACTGGCCATATACCACCACCAACTGGACTGTTGCCACAGAACACCTGGTAGCCACTCAACAATTTTTTTGCGGTTTATGAAATTTAATTTAATTAGCATATTTATGAATTGATGCATGTTTTTCTATTTGATTCGAAATAGTAAATTAAGATGATTACAACATTTTTGCATATAAGTAAACAAGTATTGTTAAAAAAGCATTTTATTTTATCACCATCTTATATAGTTCTTTATTACCTGATTGATATAGTTTGAATTCAATAGTTTGTTTTGTGGAAGACTGACCATTTTTGTAATGTTTTTTACCGAGTGAATCAGAATTAAATGATTACTTTAAAAATTATAGGTTCTATCACATAATAATGGTGTGAAAATGATGAACGGTTATGACGATAACGCGCCAATGATTTAGTTACCTGAGTATGCTTCAGCGTCAAACCATTGAATTTTATTCTAGAAGACGTCCAGACAGCTCCAACCACTAAATTTAAAAAAGTTGTAAAAGGATGTTTGTGTGCTAAATAACCTGAAGGCGATCACATCATTTTCAAGATGCTATTTCCGGATTATAAAATTATAAAAATTGTAAATTAAAAAAAAAGATGTAAAGTGCCTTTGAGTGCCTTACATCTGTTCTTTTCAGGACCAAGGCATTTATTTTTCCGAACAGGCATTAGAATCATTAGAGGTCAAAAAGTGATTATAAGCCAATCAAATTTTCATTAAAAAAAATTGATTTTGACTTTGCACACTGATTTCCTTTGGGGTTATGAATATTATAATATTCATTGCTAGCATTGGGGATGACACAGCACCCATATGGGTGGGTACCCAAGTATATGACCAATATGGGAGATATTGGCCGGTCGATGTATTACGTCAACAAATTTATTTTTTAGTTATTTAAATAAAGTCAAGATTTTCCTGTGTAGAATATCTAATTGCGCCTTTAATCGGACCAAGCCCAAATTATCGCAAATGTAGTTGCTAAAATTATGAGTGTTTATCTGATAAAAGTGAAGTTAAAAGCCTGACGTACGCTGCTAATGTCCAGTTGATCTAGTGCCTTGCGATATTGTGTATATACTATTCTAATATATTTTCTTCCGTTTGTTCTAATCCGACGTGGATTTAAGTAATCGACGTCAATATTCGATTAGATTTACTTGATCCATTAGCCCTTCGAAACGATGTCGTATATCATAGGGAGTGTTCTGAGAAATTATTCAGATTAATATACATAAAATCGGTTGTAGCCGGTGGTATTTCGATCTGACCGATATGGCCTAGTAGTAGTAAGCAACACGTTTGTCCGAAAATAAGGGGTTAGGCCACTCTACAGGCTGCAAATGTAGTCTGTAGTGGCCTAACCCCGTAATTGTGTTTTTTTTTAGAAAAAATATGGAATCAATTGATTTTACTCAAGTACAAGTTTATTGTACATATAGTTGACTGTAAACCATATTTTTCATAGAATTATGTAATTAAAAATTGCGATTGTACAGCGTTTCCCAGATTGGCCAGACAGCCGTCTCTATTTTGGAAGGGTTCACGAACGTACCATCAGCTCCTGTAAATTTTCAATTCTGATGAGACTCTGATTTTTTTGTTGTTGTTGTATATAACAACAGCTAGAGAAGTACATAGGGTTTTTCTTATATATAAGTTACTCAAACAGTCAAACATGAAAAATCGGCAGAAAATTGTTGATAACAAATTAACTATGCTATATAAAAAAAAATCTACGCACTTCTTTAGACAATGTATTTTTTAAAATCTAGTTAAAATTTGAAGTGAATTAGTTGAAAGTAGTTCGAATTATGTGTCTGGCCAAGTTGAAAAATGCAGTTTTGAGAAAATAGCGCTTAAAGTTCGAAGATCTGAAAAATTTTGCAATAACTTTCCGCGATGCTTATACCATATGCCTTTTAGATTAGTGCGATGAATGACAATGCGAAAATATTGAGACTCTCATTTTAAATACCTTGCACATCTCTCCTATTTTAAGAATAAATATCGTATTAATTTATCGTATTATTAGTAAGAACTATGGAAATAACTAAGGTTAGGCCACTATAGAATTTCCACAACATTGATTTTGTTTTAAACGATCCCTTAGGATCTCAAGAATGATATCTTTTATGTACATATTACACACCTCTATACATAAATGTATATCTGTACATAAACATACAAATATACAAAAAGCTAAAAATAGTTTGCTTGAATACAAACATAAGGCAGCAATTCCAATTGAACTGTCCAATTTTCTGCAAGATGTGTTCGAAGCATTTGGCGTTTTGATGGTTGCTTCACAACACCTATTTATCCGTTATAATTTGAATACTTATATTAAAAAGCACTGACACAAGTTTGAACACACTTAAGTCTTTACTTTTTACCATTTCGCACATCTCAGCATTTCTAGTAAATACTAGAAATAAAAACTATGTAGCGAGTCGTCAGCTAAAAGGAAAGCAATTTTTTATGAGCATATTTCATAAAATACTACAAGATTGCTGTTGGCGACGTTATTATTTATAATTAAAGTTTTTATTATTTTATTTAATTTCATTGTTATTTTACTTTATATTTTATATAATTTTGTAATGCAACGTGCATCTGGCCATTTAAAAATAAAAAAGTAAAGGGGGCACACGGCGCTGTTTGGCTGACGGGGTCGCGCCTGGTAGGCCAGCGGTCCAGCGCGCAAAGACTTCGCGCTTAAACATTGGCGCGCTTATGACAAAATTAGTCTGGTTTTGCCGCGCATGTAGGTATAAACATTTGCGCACTTATGTTTAGTTTTCCAACTCAAAGCACGGGTTTTTTCGCGATCGAGTCAATCGGAGTGACTGCACTTTTGGATTAATAACAACTGCTATAAATCAATGCAACGCTACTAAAATTAAAAATATATTTTTATAAAGAGTAAAATGGGGGAATTAATTAAATTCTATGCTGCAAAGCGATTAATTTATTGGGAGATACAACATTGTGACATCGTTTTGAAATAACTATTGTTTTTTGCTTTCGTCTTAACAGTCCCGCTTCAAACGTTGTTCTTCAAACAGAAACACAATAGTGCTGGCACATAACTGTTGTACCTCTCTCTTCTACAAGAGTTTTTCTATTTAAAAATCTTGCGGACTGATTGTCCATTGTCCGCCATACATAACTTTAAAAAGATCAAAACTGCTTGACACGGCGTTGCACTCGTCAATTGAGATGTAAGATGAAGAGATATCTACGCCCGGTGATTACACAATATACTTAGTGGCAGAATAATTACCATTGCAGTGTACCACCTCAGGCGCATTTTGCAACATGGAAATATCCTACCACTTACAAGAAGAGAGTCTATTCCCACCTTAAAAAAGTTTCCTCTTATTATGAATCTTTATGGATCGCTTATCATCAGATGATCTGCTTTGTTCGCGTGGATCCTTATAATTAATCAAAAATTGAAGTATTTCAATATCCACAGTAAAAATATTTGATCGAAGAATACCAATAGGCCTACCTAGAATATACCAGAATACCAAGTACATTCATTAGTACTTTGCATTAGAATATCTGATAACGGTATGATTTTTTCCCAGCCAGACTCTACAAGAGAGTACTTCTACGCAACATAGATAAAATAACATTTCTATCCTGTCCGTAAACTCCAGAACACTACTACACGCGACGACGATATAAGACACATTCATTGTCCACAACAGCTAAGACTATTACTACTACTTAGGGTCAATTCACATCAAAACCTCACTATAAGCTACTAAAGTGGATCGCTATCCGTTATCCTCCTAAATATTGAGGTTGAACCCCAACCTCAAAATAGCTGACCCTTGGACGCTTGCAATATAAATTGTTGAAGTAATTAATGTCTTTTTTTTGCGAGCACAACATTCTCGATATGTATTCTAATGAATTAATATTAATAAACTGTAGTTTGAGCGTTCTTTGTTTTTTCGTATGTACTAACCGTACCGTACACATGATCAATAAAATAATGAACATTAACCGAAAATCTAAATATCTTAAAGAATTCTAATAATCGGACATTTCACATAGGCGTTAGCCCATCTCTATGATCTTTAAGTGTCAATATTTACCGCCAATTTTGGAATGTATTGCTTTCATATGTTATTCTTGTTTGTTTACGATAATAATTATGGTTCTACAAAATACTGGGAAATATAGAGCGGATAAAAGTGAAAATAAAAAAGACGCTGGACCGTCTTCACTCGCTAGGTATTTTTACAGTTTTTTAGTTAAATAATATTCGAGTATAAGTGATATTTATTTTTATTATTTTCTTTTAGAGAAGAATCTTCAGAGTCACGGATTCGTGTCGCTGTAGAAAATGATAGAATTGATTCTAAATATGGATTTGAAAGAGTACGAGATACGAAGGAACGTACAGGCTACCTTATTAATATGCATACTGTAAGTTTGTTAATTGCGAGCATGACAATGTTTATTATTTGCTTAGATTGTAATAAAAACAGTAACTTTTAATTAGTGTAAAAAATGAACCATTGAACAATTTACTAATATGGTAATTTTGTAAATTCTGTATAATTTTTTTATTTTAATTTTGAGGCCGAAATATTGGATGAAGATAAAAGACTCGTTGGAGCGATGGATTACTATTTCATAGAAATGGACGGTTCCCGGTTTAAAGTTTCTCTCATGTTTCAACCTTACTTTTTGATTATGTCAAGAAAGGAATGTGAGCAAGAAGTCATTCAGTATTTAACCAAAAAGTATGCTGGAACAATTCATAAAATAGACATTGTGGAGAAGGAAGACTTAGATTTGGTGTGTAAAACTTTTAAACATATCTAGAATAACAAATATTTAATCAAGCTTTAAGACACCACCGTTATCATCATTACTTAATCATGGCTATTATCACTATGGGTAACCATAAAAGTTTTCTAGAATTAAGGAAGTAAGCTTCGTGCAAAACTAATTTACATTGATATCTTTATTATTAAAATTTAATGGGAGGTATAAAGGGTGGTTATTAATGATAGAAAAATCTATAACTGTTGTCATCATCATTCATTGTTTGATTATTGTTTTTTTAAACAAAATTTTTACATTAAAAATATTTATAAAGAAAATCAGATTACCTAAATATTACATAAAATCATATCATAATTAACACCGAAAATGCTTTATTTAATAAAATAGTTCTTTAGTATTTAGATAAATGTTATCTATTTTTTATATATATTTTATTCTTTCAGCTAAATCATTTATCGGGATTGAAACAGCGTTATATAAAATTGTCTTTTATGTCACAAAATGAATTGATGAAAGTAAGAAGAGAGATATTAACTGCTGTAAATAAAAACAAGGAGCGAGAGAAAAAGGATGCCATCTATTCGGAAATGTTGACTAATGCCTTAACCAGTGCTGCTGCTATAGAACATGCTAAAAAAACAACTGATCACATGGAGAATATAATTGATATAAGGTATTGCATATATTATTTTTTTTATTAAAGTTATATTATGTCTGATAAAAATATTTTTTATTGGGGAATTGTGGCTGACAGAGCTAATATTGCATTACTGCTAAGGAATATCATATAACTAAGAGCTCATCTACTACGTGGCCAAGTTGGAAATATGCTGATAGCTTTTGCATCATGATTTTTTGTAGTCAAAGATACTAACTTGGATGAGTTTGTGTTTGAGTGCAGCAAGAGCTGTGATGAAAGGTGCTGTCCAACAGGACAACAACAAAATATACTAATTTATGACCAATCACTCAAACACAAACTCATTACTCATAATCATCATTCCTTTATTATAAAATTATGATTTCTTTTAGGGAACATGATGTACCATACCATGTTAGAGTGTCAATAGACATGAAGATATTTTGTGGTACCTGGTATACAGTCAAAAGTCGAGGAACAGAGACTCCAATATTCACCAAGCGAGATGATATACTTGAGAGACCAGATCCTATTGTTTTAGCTTTTGACATTGAGACAACAAAACTCCCCTTGAAGTTTCCAGATGTACAGACAGATCAAATTATGATGATATCATACATGATTGATGGTCAAGGTTATTTAATCACTAATCGAGAGATAATTTCTACAGATGTTGAGGACTTTGAGTACACTCCAAAGCCAGAGTTTGAAGGGTATTAATTAAAAACTACTTTCGTGTTTTTTATATTTAAGGAAAAAAATCATTAAGTAAAATTAATTTACAGTTTTATTGCATTTGGTAGTAATTTTTGCTTCAAAAAAAATGTCTTGTTTAAATTTTGTCCATTACATTAGTACATTTGTTTCTATAATTGTATTGAATGCTCTTTACTTTAAATTAAATTATGAATGTTTCAACTTTTCAGGCAGTTCATAATATTTAATGAAGCTAATGAACTTGCACTAATACAGAAATTTTTCGATCATATTATGGATGTGAAGCCGCACATCTTTGTTACGTACAATGGTTAGTATGGTGTATGACCTTTATCTTAAAATATTTAGACCTTTATCTTAACTTATAATAAAATTTCGGATGAAGGTATATTTTAGGTGTTGAAATTATCACAGAAACCTAACATTTATTAGTATACTTAATACTTAATACTTAATAATAATACTTTATTTTCATTAAGGTACATTACAATATCAGTGGCCAGAACCTCCTTTTAAGCAAAATATGCCT
>DWHO01005347.1:0-10375 GCA_018247575.1 Eurytides lysithous rurik | reverse complement strand
TTATAACAATAATATACCATAGTATAATTACTACTCTACTAGTAATAATTACTCTAGCATTAGTCATAACAGAATGGATTATAGCTGCATAACGTAAATGTTTCTTAGTTTGGATGTATTGATAACCACGAGTTAAAAGAAATTAGTCACAGAACCCTAAATTTGGAAGAGTAGTTGTAATAATGCACGATGCACTGTCGGCGAGCGTCGGATATAAAGTAACTTTGGACTAAGTAAATGGAGACGGGCTAGCTGCCATCTGCATTCGAATATATTGAGCGCTTGTGTAAATATTGCTGCTATTTTACATTTACTAAGAATATTTTAGTTAAAATGCTTTATGTGTACACAAGAAATTCGATACAACTTTAGTTGATAATTTTTTACCAATCAATAAGGCTCTTCTGAATCATTCAACCCATTCGAAAGTATAACCTTATCTATCTAATAAACGCACCTAGCTTTGCACATCTTGTAACTTTGATAAAACAGAATGAAAACTTTAATATTATAAAGTATTACGAAGAAGATTTTTTAAAATTTTAAGTCTGTATTTAAACACAATGTCAAAAGTTTATTTGGTTTCAAAGGACGTACTCAAGTTTTATAACCTTAGTCATAGCGCGTTGTAATAACCAAAATTATTACATTACATAAATTTTTAATAAGCACAGGCTCTATACAATAATTACATCGATCTGCCTCAAGGTCCAGTGAAAAAGCCCGGGATGGTTCAGAGAAGGCTCGTTTAGGCCTTGACACGATTAGAAAATAAGCAACCGTTTCAGTTTTCTCTATTGTGAATAAGATAAAGTCTTAGTTCTTAAGAAGATGAACTGCTTAACAAGAAAGATATTAGACATTACTAAAACATATTCACTGATATTGTGAGCAAGGTGTCGGTATATTTAATATGTTTTCTTTTAGATACGTGTATAGTTATAGTTCGTAAGACACAAAATTACACAGGCTGCTCTTTATGGACTAACGTTGACTGACGTTGGCCAACGAGCAAGCAGCTCACCTGATCGTTAGTAGTCACCGCTACCTACGACCATTCAATATCACTAGCCTACTTACTATCCCACACATATTTTATTTTTATTAATAAATTTATTTATTAATCAACGGAGTTTTTCACCCCAATTAATCTTAATAGTTTCCATCGCTTAGTGCAATGTTTTGTTACATATATGTACTCGTATACAATGTACCAACTAATGACTAATAATGAACTTTTAATATAATACAAAACAACGAAGTCACATTCCAGCGTCGATGTCGTCCTGAAATAGTTTATTGATTCGCTCTGCTTTTATTGAAAAGTAGGACAAAGTTTGCCCACAGTCTCGGTTTGGAGCGTGTCCAAAGTAGAGTGCACGTCGGCCTTGCATTTGCCTTCTTACAATTGTCGTGTGAAATCCTATAAATACCTCTGTGTTGACTTCCACAATTATATAATAAATTATTTTGGAAACTATTATATGTGATGGCGATATAATTATTTATTTATTATTTAGGCTGACAATCGAGCAAGCAGCTCACATGATGGTAAGTGATCACTGCTGCCCATGGACATTTGCAGAATTATAGAACTAGTAAATGCGTTGCCAGCCTTTTAGGAGGGAAAATTTTTAAAGGGGGATGGAGAAAAAGTGAGAGGGAGAGAAGAGGAGGAGCAATAGCGGGGACCCCTTGGGGATGGAGAAAGAGATAGGAAGGGGAGTGAGAGAGGAAGGAAGAAAAGGGAGAGACGACGCTAATGCTCGTGCAGTCGCTTATTTTACCTATAATTGACTATGCAGATGTGTGTTACCCACACTTAAATAAAGAATTTCTTAACAAGCTAGAGCGCCTTTATTACAACTGCATTAGATATATTTTTAACTTAAGAAAAGTTGATCACACTTTTCAGTATCGTACTCAGCTTAAATGGCTTCCTATTGAACAGAGGCGTAACTCTAGAATATTGCTTGTCCTTTTCTCGATTTTAAACGATTCAGCTCCTCCTTCGATATTGAAATTTTATCTTAAGGATAAAATTTCAATATCTTTCTTTAAACAACGAAAGAGATCTCCGTTCGTCGTCAAATCTTAAGATGGATGGTATTCCTCAACACGTTTCTAGTTTCTAAGTTTCTAGTTTAAGGCTACACTACTTAGGAACGTCTTTCCTGAAAACATCTCCTAACAGAGCTGCATTTAAATACTTGGTACGGAATCATCTTTTGACAACATGAATAAGAATAAAAGGCTTTATCGGAATGTCACTAATATGTGTATAGTCTGTGTTTTTGTGTTGTATTTATATATATATATGGAGCATGCAATCTTAATTATGTGTGCAAATTTTACACATTACTACTCAGACCTAATTCAAAGTAATACACATATCTTAAAAAGTTTCAATGTCAATTTATAGATGTTAACAGTCTAATTATGAAATAAATTTTATTTAAGTTAGGTAGCCGATTTTGGATTTGTTCATCGCCCTTTGTCGTGTCTCCTCTGTTCGAAGGAACTCTTCTCATTGCCACAACGTCGATCGGAATTGGCTTCGACATCGAGGGACGTTCAGTTTCGCGGTCATTTGGAAGGAAAAGCCAAGTTGGCTTCTAAAAAGCTTGGTCTCCTCAGCAGATCGAGACAGTACTTCGAGCCGACTCACCGCCTTCAGCTCTACTAGGCTCAAGTACGGCCTCATGAAGTACTGCTCTCATCTCAGAGATGAGAACCTTCCATTTGACCGCATTCAACGTAGAGCTCCTCGAATCATCGAAGATCAGGTCCTTACCGATCGGCTGTGTTCATTCTAAATAATATACCATGGGGAGTGCTCAGAGGAATTGTTCGGATTAATACCGGCTGCTGAATTCTGCCACCGCACCACGCGGCATACCACCTGGGTGGTTGGCATTCCATCACCGTGCGGTTTTCGCGAAATTTTCTGCCACGCACAGCAAAATTAAGGGTTGAATCGGTTAAATTCATTTATATTGACTTATTTTACATGACTGTGTACAGCTATATAAAAACAACGCCTTTATACGCGCTAGTCAGAACCTGTATCTGATAAATTTAACCGTTTTTAACCGACTTCAAAAAAGGGGAGGTTCTCAATTCGAATGTATTTTATGCCGAAGCTTGTGGTTGTCGTGTGGTTTATTGTGTGTATATAAATTTTAGCAAGATTTGACGAGTAGTTTTTGAATTTCTCCCTAATTATGCGTAGTTTTGTTGTAAACGGTATATTGCAAGGCTTCCTCAGAAATTTCATTTGTACTGCTAACATGCGCATAAAACGAAGTAGAATTTACATGAAGTCGGTTAATACATTTATAAAAAAAATATTTTTATTAACAATTTGGCATCGGTAAGTCGGCAAGTCAAATTCTGACGTAACGATATTTTCGACCCGAGCACGTGTAAAGGTTTTTTTTTTATACATTTGTGTTGTGGTGAAATGTCAAGAAATTTCTAGGGATGAATACAGAAAACTCGATTTATGTGCAAATAAGAGGATCAAAAGGGTATTGGATCATTATCGCGCCCTACACTTGTGTAGTACATGGATCAACAAAAAACATGAAAGTCAATTTTCCTTCGTTGTAATTGCGAACACGTATTATCACAAAACGTTACCGGGGTTAAAAAAGCCGTATCGCTTTAGTAGTGTAATAGAACGCCAAATAAGCAATGCTTGCGTGCATGCAACTTTATACGCCGATTAATCTTTATGCAATACTGTTGTTACAATAATTTATTTATTAACATATCAATTCTATTTAGTGTTTAATTCCTGATGTTTCGAATTGAGAGATAGAGCAATGAAATAGAAATTTTATGTTATGAGACAGTAAGAGTCCGTTACGCTCTTACACGATCACCTGTAAATTACATTTTTTTACACTATTAGATACATTTCATACTACTTAAAAGATAACTAAAAATATACTACTAAAAACCGCACACAATATACTACTAAAACACAAGAAATTAATGTCCTCACAACCGATAATGGCCACGGCAGCCGATTTACAAGAAATGAGCCAACAGCTTAGGATATATTACAGTGCACAAACATTTTTGAAGACACAGGTGCACTCGCACCTGTGTCTTGTCTCAAAAATGTTTGAAATGAAAATATGGGAAGAGTGAGTACTCTTCCCATATTTTCATAGCACGATGGAACGGATTACCGAAACGTCCAGCGAGAGACCAAGCATAGAGGCGTTGACATTAAATCAACCTCTTACTAATGAATCGACGACGACGCGTCAACGACAAGCCGGGACCGACTTTACACGCCCATCCCACGTGGAACGTGTTAATTTTCAGAATAAAATAGAAACATCTTAAGGACATTCACAATGGCCAGTAGTAGGATTTGTATATTAAAGATAAAAGTCAACAGCGTAAATCATTCAATCATCATCAATCATTTAATAGCGAACGAAGCAAAAATAATGAGCACGGTCCACAAATTATCTAGATTTTATTTTCAGTCACATCATCAAAATTTGAATTATTCAAATCTATTGAATAAATAACGTTCAAATAATAAATCACGTTGCAACATCAAGCTGATTTGGCATTTACCCACTTCATTATTGTTTCACAGCGTTTTTAATCGATTCCCAATTATTATAGAATAGTTTTATTAACATGTTTTTGCTACCGATAGATTTAAAGCTTGCTGAGACGAAGATTTCCTTATGTCACGACATTATGAACAACAAATTAAAAAGTCCTTCTGTATTCTAAATTAACACGAGGACCATTTACGAGCAATCTGATGACTTATTTAGCCGTAAGAAAGTAGCGCCATTTAATCCGTAAATTTATGATGCCGTTGAGCTGGGATCCTATTTCCGAAGAGATAAAATAACGGGACGAACAAGACGTGCGATATTTCTCCCAACAGAACCTACTTGTTTCTGCGCTGGTCTCGTCAGATATAGATTTATTTTTATTTCTATTTAAAAAGAAAGACGTTGCCCCTATTGTAATATCGTAATACCTTGTGTTATAGATGCGTTTTACACGAATAAATTTCACGCGTACAAACGCACACCCGTAACATAATCTGTTTACTCACACAAACATTTGCTCAGTCTGGGAATCGATCCCACGACCTGCGACGCTGAAGCCAATAGGTTAGCAACTGCGCCAAATGGGTCATTATAATAAATTTAAATTAATTGAAAGCTATGCCCACTAATCTATATATAACTCTGGAAACGTTGGCCTCTAAAGCGTAACATACTAGTACTGACATATTAGTTCTTGGCAGTAGAATGATTCCTACCACTTAAATCTAAATTTTTATCTAACCCGTTATCTGGTAAAGTTGACTTTAAGCAACATGTGTTTCTTGCAGCTTATATGTGCAAGAAATTCCATTTTTTGCTTCTCGAGCACTAATGCTTTCGAGCAACGTTCAATTCAAATATATCTACAGTCAGACGTAGAACTTCTTCAATTAACTTATATAACTTATATAACTCCCAAATTTATTCGTTTTTAATTTCATTGTTTGCCAAATAAAAGAATTTATCATAAATATTATATTTAGAAAATACGGAGAATGATTTCGAATTTTTAGAATTTATTTAGAATTTCAACAGTGGTAGAGCCACGCAGCTGTTCCCGCTGCTGAATGGGCCTGCTCGAACCGGATTAGTACCACGACCTCTCAGAAAATCGGCGTGAAGTGGAAGTGTTTTTGTTTCCGCATTTCGTCCGGTGAGTGAGGTGGCCGGTGGCTTATCCCCTCCCTCTCCTCATCCCTTCTCTCACTCTTGTTCCCACTCCTCCTCTTTCCCTTCCCCCTCGATTATCCTCCCTCCCTCTCTTAAAATTTACCCCCTTAAAGGCAACGCATTTTCAAGTTTAGTAATGTTGCAAATGTCCATGGGAGCCGGTAATCGCTTACCATCCGGTGAACCGCTTGCTCGTTTGTCAGCCTACTACATAAAAAAAAAATCATATCATGTATCTTTAATCACAATTCCAATTGAAGTAACATGGTAGGTATTTTTCGATAAGCGTCTCATATTGTGCGTGCAGCTTTACGTCGAGCTTTAAGGCTTCCTTTAAATCTTGTCGCAAAAGTAGAAAATAAGACCGTTCATTTGCTAAGACAAATGTATATTTAATGCGCAACCACGATCCTTATAACGTACGTGATGCAAATGTTTAAGATGCTGATATAAAACCACATTATTAACATAAAACATGAAACGTTTAATATTCGAATGAAAAATTTGCGGTATTTTATATGTAGTAAATGCATAAAAATTAACTATTTACTTTAAACATTGAAATAGTAATTACTCGGACGATTTAAAGATTTGATACTTTGATCAATTACTATAAAAAAACGCAGCTCCTGTAAGATAGTTCTTAGTTCATACAAATATTTGCAAAGGCTGGGAATTGAATCCACGACCGGCGACGCCGAAACCAATAGCCATTATTCAATACGCTTTTGGTTGGTGGTGGAGAGAATAGATATTTACAAAAGAGTCGTGTTTAAGAGTCTTCAGGTTTAAGACTTCTTAACTCTATATCTATTAAAATACTAAATTTCTTTAGAAAAATAAGCAATGCATTCTTGGACAGAATGTTACTCAACATATAAATCATCGTTTTGGGTTTTACTCGTAGATCTATTCCTTCTATTTTTAAATTTTCCTTATGTATAGCCAAAATAATATTATTATTATTAAAAATCTAGCAGTACGGTCCATTAATACCTCATTCACACGATATAGAGTAAGGCGGAGGGTACAATGGACGCTATTTCATTTCAGCATCAGCATATGAAAATTTATTCACGAGCTTTCGCAGATATCGTGAAGGCAACCGTCTCATTCTTTTGAATCTGATACAATCTCAATGATTTGCAGATATGTTGTGCTAGTATTGTCATATGGTATTCTATCCTACAAATAAAATATCTTATTGTCTGATTGTCTTGTTGATGACCGTTTGGCGCAGATGCTAAGCTATTGTCTTCGGCGTCGTAGGTTGTGGGTTCGACTCGCTTCCCGCTCGGGGAAAATATTTGTACGAACTACAAATATATGATTCGAATCTGGGCATCTGTCCTCGTAAGATTTATGTATGTAGAACGCCCTTGTGACACAAGATATTTGTATCTTACAATAGGGGCAGCGTTTTTTTTTAAATAGAATGAATAATTCTAGTGTTTACAAATTGTGGCCAATGCTTAGGCATACATAGGTATGCATTGATAATTTCTCTTAGAATTGCCAAAAAGTATATGGAAGTTTTAAGTAGATTCAGTTTTATATCTTTCTAATATTGTCACATGACTCCAGAAATTCTGAAATCAATCTCAGATTTATTATTTATTCACGAAAGTTAGTTAAATAATTTATCATATACCACCAAGTTTTGAATTATAATCTATTTAAATCTCGGAATTTAGACCTCAAGGCTCTAAATTTTCTATCGAAAGAAAGTTTAACAAACTAAGATTCCACGGCCTTACTAACAGACAATGGAGCTGAAAGCGTAGGGAGCAGAAATGATAAACGGTGGACCATTATAACCAGAGTAAGTTCGTTTATGCTGCCGAATGATAGATAACTTATTAACGTTTTTGTATAATTTCGCATCAAAATTTTTCGTATAAAGGGTGTTTGGTGAATAATATCAATAGAATAAAAATATAAACAAAAAAACAAACAACCTCCAAACAACGCGACAAACCTCCAGGTACCATCTATACCTGGATGGCTGGCGATCCACCACCGCCCGCTTCTCCCGTAATTTTCTCTCAGGCACTACCAACTTGTGGAATCAGTTGTCGCCAGCGGTATTTCCGGACCGATACGACATTGCAATCTTTAAGAAGAGAGACTCCTACCTTAAAGGCCGGAAACGCGTGTGCAAGTCCCTTGATTTTGGAGATGTCCATGGGCGGCGGCGTCCGCTTACCATGAGTTGAGCCTCTTGCTCGTTCATCACCTAATCCCGATAAGAAAACTTGATTTCTTCTGCTGGCTTGATAATTTATGGAAAGATTTGAAGACAAGATAGATATTGATTCAATCTCTCAATGTACATCATAAAAGTTTGTCGAGATAGCAGCAATAATTTAATCCAGAAACGTACGACTCACTGCTCATAAATAACATTTCTAACTTAATTACCGATACGGTCGACCGTATATCATGCTACATCCGCTTTCAGCTGCACTGTCTGTTAAAAAGCTCGATGAATTTTAGTTTGTTAGATTTCCTTTCAATAGATGATATGCCTGATCGTCTAAGATCTGAGTTTTGGATTGAATATTATCTAAAAAAAATAGTGGGTTTTTATGTTTTTGCAGTTGCAATACTTTACGTTTGTTTAATTAGTTATATATTGATTGCTTCTATCGGCGGGAATACTACGCAGTGTGAGAATTAAACAAAATAAAAAAAAATATAACTAAAAATTTTGTTTTTTAAGTATTTTATAATCCAAAGCCCTAGCAAAGTACTGTCCTATACATTTTTCATAGACGAGAAAAAATGCAAAGTAAATACAATACAAATTAGATTCATAGGTATGCGCAATTAATTTGCCAACGTTGACTTAGACATAATTCCGCCGCACATTAATAACATTTCTAATCTAGTCAACACCAAAGGGGCCGTTTGTCATTCGTTCCACCTTTCTCGCTAGGGACTCAGCTTATAAAGAAGTTACTGTTAAGCATCATTTATTTAAAAAACAATAACGTTGTCTGTTGGAATACAGTTATAAAACTTATTGGGAAGGCAACCATTTAAAATAAGTTATTTTTTAAGTTATAAAAAATATTGGATTTTTTTCATGGATGACAAACGAACAAGCGGCGGTGAGTGATCACCGCCGCCCATGGCCATTTGCAACATTATAGAAAGTGCAAATGCGTTGTCTGCCTTTAAGGGAGGAGTTTTGAGAGTGGGCGGAGGGAGGGAGTTAGAGGGATGGAAAAGGAATGGGAGGATGTGGTAGGGGATGGCGTCAGAGGTAGAGATGGCAGTGAGAGAGGGAAGAAGGGGCGGGAAGGGTATGGGCCACCAGCCACCTCACCGGACGAAACGCAGAAGCAAAAACAGTTCCACTTTACGCCGATTTTCTGTGAGGTCGTGGTACTTATCCGGTTCAAGTCGGCCCATTCAGCAGCAGGTGACTCTACCACCGTAGAAATGAAACAATGATAATAAAATTAGATAATGTTTCGTTGTTCTAAAGAACTGACATCGCGGGTGGAAACCTTGCGATGTTCTTGATACATTATTTATATTTATTGATGGCGCTATTATTTTCAGTGTCATTCTGTTATTGAATCCAGTGACTGCAGTGTATAGTGTAATAATTTTGCCCCATTGGCATTACTGTAATACGTTACACTAAAGGAAAATTTGAATAGAAATCGTTCGACAACATATGAAATATCATAAAGTCAAAGTCAAAGTCAAAAATTCTTATTTCAAAATTGGATTGGTCTCCAATCACTTTTTGACGTCTAATGACTATACTAACTGTTCGGAAAAAAATGCTCAGCGGGACTTAAACTCTTTTTTTTTTTTTAAATTACGTTGACAATCTTTTCAATTTACATCTTGAAATGGCCTGAAGGCGATCACATCATTCCCATTGTGTACTATCTGCAATAAAATCATTTACTGTATAATACATTTAGCACACAGGCGTCCTTTTACAATTTGGCGACAGGATATAGTAGACATAGGCAATATTCAAAGTTGCTAATCAGAATATGCAATGAAAAAGTGACTTCAGTGCGTGCATGTTTTACCGGAGATTTCAGTAAATATTTCTCTATTACAAAACATCACTTGTCTGATAATTTATCCATTGTTTATATACTTTCCGTTATTTTGTTTTGTTAATGTACAAAAATAGTATGATAATGAACAATCTCTCCTTTTTGCGTATCAAAAAGTTTGAAGGACGGCATATACGAAGCACACATGATTTTTATTACCAACATTATATAAAATTATTCCTTTAACATCTTTTCAATTTTGTTGCTTAACCTTTAAGTTCACAGACAATGAAATTATTTTAGATCGCAAAATTTAAAGTAAAGATTTTCTCTTTCTTAGTTATAACAGTAATAATAATAATAATAATAATAATATCCATGAACGATTCTTGCGAACAAGCCTGATATCGTGTTGATGGACCGGGCACAGTCGCGGGTGTTTTTGATGGACATCACCATCCCATATGACGAGAACCTCGTGAAAGCGGAAACAGATAAGAAGACAAAGTATCTGGACCTGGCTCACGAGGTGACTGACATGTGGGGTGGTGTGCCGACTGAAATTATCCCAATAGTCGTTTCTGC
>DWHO01005346.1:0-10376 GCA_018247575.1 Eurytides lysithous rurik | reverse complement strand
CTGACTTAGTACCACGTACGGACGTCAGGCACGTCTCCCGAGATATATCGCAATAATGGAAACGCTGACTCTACAATACGAAGCTCGCGGACTGTCGTTCTTAACGGCAAGAACTCACTTCCCTTCACACTTCGAAGGTGGTCACTGGCTTTTAATTTAGATTGTAATTTTTAATTAATAAATTATCTTAAGTAAATCGTTGTTTTTTTAGTCCTCCTGCGTCGGAACTAGTTGGACCAAATTATAAAACACACACTGCTCAAGCAGAAATTTTAATCAAGCTTCAATCTATCGCATGATTAATATTCCTAGAGATGCTTTAAAACGTGAAACTTTAAGCAAAGGAGAGATGTTATCGTTTTCTTAAACGCAGCCAAAGGAAAATTTCCTCAAAGAAAGCTTTAATATCTGCTAACGGTTCAATAAACTTGCTTCTAAAAGCGTCCGCTCTCGTCCCGAATCGAGCTTCAGTTTTTACATCCGCTTTTTATTAAGCTCAAGTTTGTACACTAAAGAGCGATCGGAGAAATTCACAGTTAAAATATTTCTTTATCACTTAGCGCAATAAGTTTCATCGGTTTCGTTTTTCCTTTGTAAAATTGTTTGATTGACCAATTGCACAAAGAAAGAGGTTTTTTCATTGTTACATGATATCTGCGCCTATTGTGATTTTAATTTATGTACCTTTTTTTGGAAAGCTCTTGCACGAATAGGTTGATATAAGCTTTTGTGTTGTTGGACCTTGATTTTCGATTCACCAAGGAGCCCGAGTAGATAAATGCATGTCGTGAGATTTGTTACATTTATTTAAGCCGTTTATCATTTTTAATGACAATCAAGAAATTAAACCTAGACTGCGATGACGGTGACCAGAAGGAACATTAAAAGACATAACACGACTATCATAAAAAATCAATTGATTTTTAATAACAATGGCATTCATTGCAAAAAAAAACTCAACACTTTTGGTGCGATAAAGTCACTTGAACTCTGAACACACTACCCCCGTTTTTTTGTAGTCGAGCAAAAATCACGTACAAAGATCGTTTCTATCCCTGATTCATTAAAACGACATACGGTGTACGGTGTGATACCTACCACACTAATGCATAGATGTTGACATTTAAAATGTTTCTACTTTACCCAAGTCTTTGATCGAGTATAGCTTCAGTCTAGTTACGCCATTCATTACTTACATTAGTCGACTTACTGTAGTAACATCGAAACATCAGATAATATGTACCTTTTAGTGTAATTTCAATCGCAATTAACGGGATGATTTTACAAGTGTGCACTAGGGGAGTAAGTTTAATTAGACGGGATTTTAATTAAGGAGCTCGTCGCGCTTTCGGAAATTAATTAATAAACGTTGCTTCAATCCCTTCCCTAATTTGCGGTTCTCTTTAACAGAAGCAATATCTCACTGCACCGCAATAAGTTATGGTAGATTTAATAAATCTAACATTAATATCAGCCGGTCGCGGGCCCTTTTTGTCTGACTGTAATATAAATGAAATTAACGATTTATATTTATTCCTTACAATATTTATATGGATGACCTGTTTGGCACAGTTAAACAACTGTGCTAAACAGCTATCTTCTTTGACATCGAAGGTCGTGGGTTCTATCCTCTACCCGAGGCAAATGTTTGTAAGATTTATCGATGACTTCTTCGAATCTAGGCGTTTGTACTTGATACGTGTTGTGATATCTGTGTAGGTAAAACGCCTTTATAACACGTGATATTATAAGCATACATAGGGGCTGTGTTTTTTTTTTAAATAAATAAAATATAAAAATAAATTTATTCTAAGATCGTTTGGGATATTTTTAATTACATAACAGTGGTGAGATTAGCAGAGTCCGCATGGGCTGATTGATGGTGATGTGCCAAATGTGTAACCAATACTGTGTACCGGTTTCAAGGTGTATGTTGCTAGTGTAATACGTAACTGGGTACTGTCACTTGACAACAGGCAATACTTGCTCGCCTTGTCGCTTTATCTTCTAAAAATACATTTAACCATATCCTCTCCGTTATTATAAATCTTATCCAAATATGCTTCGAAACATATATCCGGTTTATGAACATGGTTATCTAGTTCCCACTCACACGACTTTTGTTCGAAGTTTAAAAAGCTCTGTTGGTTTTTAGACATGAGATAGTAGATGACCATCGAATGTAAAAGACCGTAGGTTTGTGTGATACGCATTAGTATAAACGTGTCATTATAACGTGGAGTAACAATCTCGATTCGATCTCATCAACTAATCAAACCTTAGTTACATTGTCATATCTTATTTCAATATATTACGAATAGAATGGGCCTCCGTAATTCATGTTCCGGATATTACTGAACGAACCTTGCGACTTAATCAGATTAGAGCTCATATATAACATGTAATGAAGTACAAAAACTCCTGTGACGGGATATAGAGTTCCAGATTACGCGGTCGACCCAGGGTTATTAACGGAGTTTTAGGTCAGCTGACAAAATCGGTTATAATTCCCTCGTAGTCGATTATCGGTTATAATTTTATAATATATTATTTTTATATATATTTCTTTTACCCGAGATCGGTAAACTACGTAACACATATTGTACAAATGTATGCTCGAAAACCAGGTGCACTTGCTCCTTCATTACATGCATAACACTGGAGAAAGAATAATAAATCCAACTGCAACTCAACGCTGTCTGTCTGTCACATTAACAGACGGTATTAACATCTGGTAAGCCGCACGCTTCGTCTTTTCAGATGAAAGTCTTTAAATATGCCTTTAATAATGCAATACGAATTCCTAGATTATAAGTAATTTAAAACAGCTTGTTCGTGGTTTAGTTTACACTATGACATATAACAGAATCATTTATAATGTAATAATCAATGTATCAATTATCATTCATTTTATTATATTTGCTCAATGACATTAAGGTTGTTTTTTGTGTTAGTTTATAGTTTATTGTTATTGTTATGGTTTTTCTTTTTTTTTGTTATTGTTATTCGTCACAATTTAATTTAATTATAGGATTTAATAATACAAATTTATTATCTAATATTTGCATGCTATCTAAAAATGGCTATACAAGTGGAACTATCGAAAATTGTTAACTTAACATAAATGTACCTTGTATAATGGCAAATAAATGTATAAATAAATAAATAAATAAATAAGTCGTGTCAAAGAATAAAAAAATAGGTCATTAAAGATTATAATGTATTTAAAATTAAATTATCTATGCGGTAGCGATGCGTAGCTTCAAGACCTAGGATCACGCTCGTCCATTTCACTGAAATTGTAATTGTTGTGTGTTTTTTTTAACTTTATGTTGAATATCATGAATGAATACCCCGAAATTAGGAGCTAACGTTTTGTTAATTGCGTAACTATACAAAAAAAATACTTGTCTCATATTTATTTCAGTAAAAAAAATATTTATCTTGTATAGTTAAGAAAGAAATTATAAGACTATATATTTTTTTAATTTGTAACACTTACTACAATCAAATAGCATTCGTTTCGCAGTTCATTTTTAGTTTGGTGTTCGGTTTTACCAAGTTCCACAGTACATATATCGTTAGTATTTATTCTTTGATTTATTCCGTAATTTACCTTACAATACACTCTTTAATAAATCACCTCAATTAATTTGAAGCGAAAATGTCGCGAAATGCATACAGAATAGATTTTCAGATCTATCAATTGACATTATCGTGATTATAATAAGTAGGTATTACGCAGAGAATAAATTAATATATACTATATTACAGCATTAGTCACGTGTGAAATGTTCCTACGCATTTCTTTTTCGTTATTTCTTAATTTTTATAAACGCCGCCCCTATTGTAAGACAAAAATATCTTGTGTTATAAGAGCGTTTTAAATTTAAAATTTAGCGCGGACAAACGCCCAGATCCGAAACAAATATCTGTAGTTCGTACAAATATTTGCCCCGGGTGGGAATCGAACCCACGACCACGACACCGAAGCCAATAGCTTAGCATCTGCGCCAAACGGCCATCGATTGCCTTGTGCGATTGCTTGTGGCATTGAGTGAAAGGGATAGCGTCGATACATTGCCCGTCTCTATCCAGCCGGTGAGGTTAAACTCTTAAAAGATTATTACGTACGCACGCACGATAAGCGATAATTGACATGACCACACAGTCACGCATTGATGTAACGTGCCAGTTTATGACGCTTCCGACTACCTTTTACATTGTGAGATAATGCACATTGAATGTCGTGTTGCGAGTGACATATTAAATTAGTAAAACGATTGTATATTACCACAATTAAGCTCACTAACTAATCTTGTCAGGTTACTGTTTTGTTTTTCCTTCTTATAAAAACCCTGTTCCAATGTGTAATATAGACTTATCTTGCATATACAGGAGGTTTTACATACATAGGACATTACAGACTAATCAAACGATATTTTTACAGTGGCACGCAGCTGCACCCGCTGCCGAATGCGCCGGCTCGAACCGGATAAATACCACGACCTCACAGAAAATTGGCATAAAGTAAAAGCGTTTTACTTCCGCGTTTCGTCCGGTGAGGGAGGTGGCCGGTGGCCTATATCCCTCCCGCCTCTTCCTCCTCCTCTCACTCCCCTCCCTACCTCTGATTCCATCCCATCCCGCATCCGTCTTTCGCTTCCCGCACCCTCTATCCTCTTCCCTTCCTCTCACTCCTCCCACTCTCTTTCGAAATATCCCCCTTAAAGGCTGGCAACGGATTTGCACTTTCTGTAATCTTGTAAATAAAGTCCATGGGCGGCGGTGGTCACTTACCATCAGGTGAGCCCCTTAATCGTTTGTTAGCTTACACCATAAAAAAGCTAGACAAGGAAGGTTCGGAAGGGTTTTACGGCTGTAGAGCTATGCGGCAGCCCTCGCAGCTGCAGAACAGGCCTGCTCGAAACGGATCGATACCACGAACTCACAGAAGATCAGCGTGAAATGGAAGTGTCCGTAATTTCGTAATTGTAAGGATCCACCTAAGAAAGTATACAACATTCCCAGTAATGTTACTGCAAATATAGAAGGAAAACGTTTCCACAGAACTTGTCCGGGCATCTTATATCTGCGTAGATTCAGGTTTGGTACATCAAGTTACAACCGATTTGCTCGTCTCAAAAGTAAATTTTGTTCAAAAAAATCGGATCTCCCCGCGGTTTCGTGCGATAGTCTCACCTGGCTACGAAAGTTAAGGAAAAGAGACGGGAGTGTAAAGGAAAATGGCTTGGAATAGTCGTTATTAAGAGGTCAATTTAATATCGCCGCCCCTGCGCCTAATCTTTCTCCTGTCGTCTCTCATGTCGGGTACCCGGGTTTTGAGATTAAGGGAAGAGTGAGCGTGTCTCCAGCTCTGCACTGTATTTCATGATTATTTTATAAAACTGTTCGAAATAAAAACAGTTAAAGTCAATGTGAAATATAAATGGTGACATATAATGGTAGATCTACAAGACAATCTACATCATTATCTCAAAATTATAGGAGAATTTAGAAGAGTGCACTCATGGCTACATAAATACTTGAGCAGAATACCGCCCGCATAGTTTGTCTTCCGCTTGTAAAGTCCCTTGTAAATTGGTCACCGTCAGTGCAGCTGGAGGTTATATTGGGAAAATGGAAAATTATCCAAATACACTGTTATTATTGTTGCAAATCATTGAGGCAGTAATACATATCACTCGCTCTAATACACCTCGCTCAACGAAAGCACAAACACTTCCACACCGATTTTCTGTGAGGTCATGGAACCCAGAACGAGCTGGCCCATTCAGGAGCAGCCAGAGCTACTGCGTGACTCCAGGTCTTATGCAGAACGAGGATTACATTCACCCTTCCAACTCTTCCATGCATTCTTTCAAACTTTCAATTTGAGTCGTTTCGACGAATATATGACGCTTTCCCTTCGGCCGCTTTACGGTATCGGTGAATTCATTTTACGACATAATAAATATATAACATAAAACAAAATTATTATTACGTTTTGAATTTTTACAATATTCAAAGTGCACAGACAATATATATATATATATACCTTTCTAGTAAACATTAGGGAAGATGCGAGATATTCCCAACACAAGTATCCCAGATTACTTACTGATAAGTCTCCATCACATTATGTAAAAGAGGTTTTTGGATTACATTATAATATGAAAAGTTATGTATTCGCAAAAATTATAGTTTTTGCGAATACATAACTTTATTCGCAAAAACTATAATTAAAATCTGAAAAAAAAAAATTCTGTATTATAATGTCTATAGTATATTATAATGTAGTCAACGAGTGACTTCACCCGTGCTACACGGAAATTATTAACAAAGTTAACTCAACAATCGCTTCCGGTCACGTGACGTGAGGTATTTATTGACTTCAAGAGCTTCGAGCAAATGAAATAGTCCACATGACATAACCGTTGCTGCGACAAATTATATCTTGTTATACTTTGTTCATTATCAAACATTATTCGTTCCGTCATTGTACGGCGGAACAATCCACCAAGCGTGCTAAAAGATCCGCCGGCGGGTTTCATCTCAGCCGTGGCACGTGTCTGAGGCACGTGCTGTCTGATATAACACGCTGTAATACCGCGCCGTCCCGCGTTAATTCACGCACGCGCGCCGATCGCTCGGAATCCACTTGCATTGTTTAATTTTCGATCTGTCACCACATTACCAACCGACGCATTGCAGACACGGCCGTGAGGAGTTAGGTGAGTTAAGGATCTCCGAACATCTTACATTAGTTTTTGTCAGAGTTCAATGTCTAAATACAAGTACCGCGCTAGCCAATCAATTACTGATATAAAGATATAAATTGTAACGCTGTTCGTAAACAAACTTATTTTTTGTAACTGTTTCGTTGTCGGTCACTTTATTCGTGACTGACGTAACTCTCCCTATATATCTTGTACCTAAAATAAGATATATGAACATTTATGTCTTTTATTATATGCTAAGATTTGCCTTCGCCTTTGCTTTTGGTGATTTTGTTTTTTTTTTAAATATTTCCAAGAAACAATGTGGTTATGCAAGTCGACTATTCGCTCTCTTGTTAAAATAAAGAAGCATAAACCAACAAACACACTTTCAAACTCATAATATTGATAAGTGTTTAGCTTTCTATGGCCTGCGAAGAATCTTAGAATTATTTGATCACATCAAACGGGAGGATGGAACGGATTGAAAACGGTCGAGGAGTCGCATCAGAACTAGATGGTAAAACTAAATCCGTTTGTTGCTGAACACCGAGCTGCGAAAGAATACATCATAAAGAAGGAACTGACTGCCATCTATCGGATAACAATTCTCAGTAATGAGGAATACGACGCGAGGAGGAGGAAAGATTTGAATAGTACAAAGTATTACACATTGACTATTTTACAAACGTGAACTTTAAATAATGTAAGGAATAAAATACATGAATCTGTTGTCCATAATCAATAGGTCGTCAAAGGATATGACGCACAGAACTTGTGGCTGCAACGCTGGAAATGTATAAATACCTACATGTTAAAAAGTGTGTTCAGTTGCAATTTAATACGCTAACTAACGAACAGAATATAAAAAACATAATATCAAAAGGTAACCAAGTATATACCAAGTATATTACGCGAACATACCTCGTCGTGGAGTAGCTAGACGTTGCTTGTTCTTTCAAATCCATTTACATAATATTGACTCTTTAATTTGGACCAGGTTTCGCAACGAGATACTAAACAATTATTTCTTTAAATGATTTTACTCATGATGAGTTTACGTGAACACTACACAATACAAAATAAACAAGTCAACGGATTCTTGTCTTTCATTTTTGGCACAAACGCCGTCTCGTAACCATAAATGCTATGCATTTATGGTTACGAGACGGCGTTTTAAAACGTCTGAAGTTTAAACTCATAATAAAAAGCGTAGGTTTTTAAGGAGGTAAAATGAGAAGATAACCGTGTCCTGCGCCTAGTGATAAGCGAGACGCGGACCCATAACAATAGTGAACTACACCACGAGACCAGCTTAACTGCACTTCGCTCATCGCCCAAAGACCTACGACGATATATCTCTATCCTCAATTAATACGGTGTCAATATTTTTCTTTAAACCGCAACAGCACCGGTTTGAAAAATGAGACTGTAGTACTTACATATTATCGCATGGGAGATCTGCCACTGCAGTTGTACCATATACACATACCTACATACAAACCGAAATCTACCAGAAATCCACTTGAAAGTATACCTAATGTATAATCAATACTAATATCGAATAACACAGCCTTAACCAAGACATTTACGATATTTTTATGTAGTAGGCTGACAAACGAGCAAGCGGCTCATCTGATGGTAAGCGGTTACCTCCACCCGTGGAAATTTTGAAAGGGAGAAGGAGTAAGAGGAAGGAGAGGAGAGGGAACGGAAGGGAGGAAGGGGATGGAAGGTGTTGGGCCACCGGCAACCTCACCGGACGAAACGTGGAAGCAAAAACACTTCCACTTTACGCCAATTTTCTGTGAGGTTCGATTTTAGATCCTCAGCTTTGTTTAGTGATTACCACACCACAGTCAGTCATACCGCAAAGTGAAATATGCAAGCATAGCTATCTTTCAGCTTGTTGAGCAATGTTCCTAAAGTAATCATTAGCCTTAATGATGTATCATTTCATATCTTTGGTAAAAGACGAACAGTAATATAGCCAATTCCAACTACTAGTTAGTTCAAAGGACTGAGGGGCTCTATAAAGTTAAGATCAAGTAAGTACCTTACTTAAGTCTTCTAAAGGAAAAACGGATTTAGAACTGTTATATGAATTATCCTCTGGTTAAGTCACGTACCTTACTCAAGTCTTATAAAAGAATTTAGAACTGTTGTATGAAATGAAAAAACAAAACAAAATCTTGAACAGCCGTTAGGATATTACGACAAATTCAAACAAAGAACATTATGAATAAAAGAACAAATTCTGACGTCCTCATAAAAAGGCGGCGAAGGTATCACGTTGCTTCGCACGTCCGCTGTGCACATGGCCAAACACGCTTCACATTGTCACGCTGTCAAGGCATATATTTACACTTATCCAACACGAAAATAACGACAAGCATAACACGTGGACCGATATTGATACATTATTGATAGACCGTCATCCGTCGAACAGTTTTTCAATACGTAGGTGTTATAAGACAAACTGTTTGGTTTTTTTCTTATATGCAACGCCGGATTGACCAATTTGTATTGTTACAATTAAACTTTCATTTGACATGATTACATTACAAAAAGTTATGTTTAAGTAAGGTCATCGAATAATTACTGCACAGGAATCGGTTCTGTGTCCGTCTCTGTTTATGATTTATATTGACGATCGTTCAATATCTAACATCATCATCATCAGCCAAAAGACGTCCCCTGCTAGAAGCTTACTGTCGGTTTTGCGCTATTCGCATCCAACGGCTTCCTGCAACATTCACCAGATCAATATCAATATGATAGAAAAAAATATGAGATAATTTGTTTGCAGTTGATTCCTCATAATAATTTAAAATAAATAGAAAGGATATACCAATAGAACAACGAAATACAGGAGACTGTGTCAAAATTATTTTTGGCAAATAATCTACCCTTCAACTCCAGCAATTTTTTTTTATGATTTACGCTGACAGACGAGCAAGTGTATGTGATCACCTCCGCCCATGGACATTTACAACATTATAGAACTAACAAATGCGTTGCCAGCCTTTAAAGAGGTAATTTTTTTAAACGGGGAGAGAGAATGAGTGAGAGGGAGGGAAGTAGAGGAGCAATAGAGCGGACCCCTTGGGGATGGAGAAAGAGTTTTTTTTTTAATTGAACAACCTAATATGTCAGGTGCTAATTTACATCCTACACGATCGGGCCTTTTACAAAGTAAAGTGGAAGTGTTTTTGCTTCCGCGTTTCGTCTGGAGAGTGAGTTGACCGGTGAGCAGCCCCATTCCATGTGTCCTGCACGGTTATTTTCCATCATCACACGTGGTTTGGCTGGGATTCTCGTATTCGAGCTCAAAAAATACGTGGTATATTAAAAATATACCACATATTTTTTGAGCAAGGCATAAAACGAATGCAGTTGTGTACCAAAATACAGTCCTCACAAACCTTGTGGAACTTCTTTCTTATACCAATATATAGTCTTATTAGTCTTATCTATATACCAATATATAAACATAAGACTAACTGCCTCCGTGGCCTAGTGGTATAGGCCCGCGTTTTACAATACGGAGTTCGTGGGTTCGAAACCCGCGGAGGACAATGACTTTGTGTTGTTGTTTCTTAGCTGGATTAGGGCATTACGGGCTGATCACCCGATTGCCTGAAAAGTAAGATGATC